>JBBPDB010000039.1:14865658-14878076 GCA_037974465.1 Brachypetersius altus
TGTATATATGTATACATCACTGCCAAAAGCCGCTGCTGTCAAAACACCGGAGGCGGCATGCCCCTTCAGAATCCGTGTTTTGGATGGTGGGAAACCCTGTGGAGGAGTAGGGGCCGCCCTCCCTAACCTTCCTTGCACACTTCTCCTGCACAACCCCGGCACCTTCACCTGCCCTCATGTGCACTTGAACACCAGCCCTCGTGGAGTAGCGGCGAGACAAATGCCCCAGGATCCCATTGTCCAGGGCAGGGGGCCAAATATCGTAGCCACTGGTCACAGGAGGCAGAGGGAGCCTTCCGAACTCTGAAGTGGATCCTCACCACAGCCCACATCCTTTCAGAAGCCCGTTCTGTACACAACGTCAGAGTCCAGCCTGGAGGCAGTATTGTCCCGGGAGTGCGACGGAGAGGAAAAGATCACACCAGCCGAAACAAAATACGCTGCCATTGAAAGAGAGGCCATCAAATGGGCCGTGTCAGAGCTACGCTATTATTTGTCTGGAAGGTATTTCGTGCTGAAGCTGCAGAAAGCTGCCACTGTCAAAAAACAGAGGCGGCAGCACGCCCCTTCAGTACCCGTGTTTTGGATGGCAGGAAAGCATGTGGAGGTAGAGGGAGCACACACTCAAGAAGCACCAGTAGTCATTTAGTGGCTACTGTGAATGAGAATTGCCGCCCTATATAAAAGGCTGCCAGGACCCTTTCTATAGAAAAACAAAAAATATGCCAAAAAAGGGGGGGGGGGTGTCATGACAACAAACACATCACAGATCAGTGTCACAAGATAGCATTTCCACGACCGTATGGTTACTTCATTATTTTATGGCCAAAATATAAATACATCTCTTTTTTTTTTTCACTCAGCAAGTTGCATGTTACCGCTCACCCATGGAGCAGGTTTTTGATTACTCTCTATTATCAGATCGTTTATGGTCAGGGACAGCTGAAAACAGATGAATTGAACCACTCATATAGCCTAGTTTATGGGTTTATGGATTTTTCTAAAAAAAAAAAACACTTGCTTTTCATTGGGGTAATGGTGAAAATAAAATGAAATCCCCCTTTAATGGGGGGAATGCACAGAGAGGTGAAAGACAGAGATGAAAAAGCCATCCAGCAAAACTGGCTCTTACTGCCAAACTAACACATTGTAGTCTCCTTAAGGTCAAAATAAACACATTTTCAACTGTAGTATTCATGTATTGATGCTCAGAGAAAAAAAAAAATCCAGTGTGCTCTCCGACGTGCACGCTGAGGTGGAGATGGAGGCTTGCTCAGAGCTCACAGAAAACAAATCCATTCAGTAGAAAACATACACTGCCACACTTTTGTGTCATTATTATAAACACACCAATCACAAAGAAAAGTAAAGAAGCCTCAAACTAAGCAGATTGATTATTTTTAATAAACCACAAGAAGTAGAGACACGTTTCAGTTTACAACTGACCCGAGATCCAGTGTTCACAGACGCTTTTTCTCACATGCAGGAATGAAAATGGGGGGCACGGGGGCAATACACAGAGAAAATCTGAGAAAAAATTAACCCAAATTGGCTAACTGAGTTGGCTATCAACTTGCTAGCCACCTAGCTACAACAACAAACAGTGACACTGCTTTTATTCATAACTGACCTCAGTTTTGGTGTCATAAAGGCTGTTTTGGGGCCTGCTGTGTCTTTAGCGCTGCAGGACTAATTTGTTATTCTGCACAGCTGTGATGTCACAACGCTCACTCCAAGACTACAGTTACCCCCCACTGCTCTCTCCTCATACATAAAGGAGGTGACTTACCCACAAAAAACACATTTTTAAACAATTAGTACAGCCCCTGATCATTTGATTGCTAAACTGAATACATGAACAAAAGGGCAGGTTTTAGGTCACATGTCAGGGTTGGAATTTCCCCAATAGCTCACACAGCCTTGGAAAAGAAATGGCTCCCAAAAACAAGTGGGATATAAAATAACTAGAATGCATTTCCACACGAAAATGTGAATTCTGATTGTGCAGCTGCTATGGTAACTGGGGTTGCTGCTAGGTTGTAGGTTCTATGGTCTTGCTAGGTGGTTACTAATGGTTGCTGAGGTGCATCCTGGATAAACTGGATATTAACCGAGAATTTGTCACAGGAACCTTGCCAAGACCTTAAAAGCTGTAGGAGGAGAAGAGGAACCAAATTCCAGCTGTGGAAAAGACTAATAATAAAAAAAATAATAAAACAATAGTAAAAAAATACAGCAAGATGCGTACAGAGAGTAGGTTTCTTGTTAAGAAACCTACTCAACAAGAAAGTGGCCATAATCATAATGATAATTAGCCTTTATTGGTGCTTTAGTTGTAGTCTTAAGACCCTAATTAGGAAACTGTCCACTGTTAATGTAATTATGTACACCTATAGCAGTAGAAACACACAAACATAGGCTCAGTCAGGTTCCCAGATGGACTCAACTTGGAATAATAGACTGCAATGTCAATTAATAAATGTTGAAAATGACTTCAACACTCTGAAAAGACTACAGTTGATGGCCAACACACATTCTTCGTGTGAAAGGAAGTAACTCTTTGTACCAAGACTTCACTGTACTCTGTATTCAGAATTTTAAAAAGACAACTAGTATCACAGAAAGACAGCTAGATCTGCTTACCGCATTACTTACTGCTATTTCAAAGATTTGATTTTAATGTCTAGGCTGAAGAGTCAATCAAAGAAGTCTCCATTGTTGTTTGCCTTCAACATTGGCTCGGTCCTGGTGCAATTGAATTCCTCACATACCCTCAGAGAATGCTAAGCCTTCAAGTATCAAAACTTCTTATATTGATCCTTGGAGGAAGCCTGCGTGATGTCTTACAGACTAGTTGATATTTTCCTTTACCACTCTCCAACATGCTTTATTTCATTGCACTTACTTGACCTTGTCACTGAGCTACAGTTGGTTTGAGTCATTCTAATATTTGATTTATTTCAAAGGTACTGGTCTCAGTAAATGGCCAAACTAACCAGTAGCTGTCTTGCTATGGCCGTCTTATAGCATCACTAATATAAACAAATATGGAAAACAAACACATATCTACCCTGTCTTGCATTTCTCTCTCTCTCCCTGCCATCCTGCCATGCTCCTTCATGCTTACTGATTAGCATTATTTGCAGTTTTGTTTGTCTATGTCCTCTTAAACAGAGTAGATAGAAGTAGTGTACTTGGTAGTTGTTCTCCTGGGTTGAAGACACAGCAGACAGACCCAAGCGGCCTGGACCTGGTGTATCTAGGGCTTCTCTCTACTACTCAATAGTTGGCTTTGAAAAAGGCTTCTGGAACTGTTTCTGTTTGACTGTGTATCTGAAGCAGCACTGAGTCAAGCCCCTCGCTCTCGCACTGTTTCTGTTTGGCTGAGTATCAGAAGCTATGCTGGGCTCAGCGTCTCCTTTGTTTGCGTTGTTCTTACCAAAACTTCTGGAATAAAGGATCACAGGGACCTCCTACTAGCGCAGTGTGTACCTGGACTAGTCAGAAATGATACTGTGAAAATGTATTGTGTGTAAAGAAGAATCTACTCTTAAAAAGGAGTAATTGTACTTTCTATAGTATTGTTTGTTCATTTGTTTCATATTTTTAGATGAATTAGGAGTATCCAATGTCACATTTTGTCTCTCATGTACTGATGTGATTAGCTGTGATAGCCATGGCAATTAACAACTAAAGGTAGCATCGAAAAAACTTTTGTTTGGATTCCTCTGAAAGGTAAGTATTTCTGCAGTATTTCTGTCAGCCCTGGCGCACCCTCGGTCTGTGGCCTTGATTCCCAATATGAGTTTCTCGCACACAATGGAAACATAAGTTGCCTCCAGCCATTCTGGTCGAACCAAGCCCTTTTCCAGAGCTTTTGCATGATTTGTCTCTGTTGTTTCTTTTAAACTAGCAACAGCATCTCAAAGTATGGAATCAAATTGACAAGCATGGAACAGCCATGAATACAGTCATTTAGAAAAAGATAGTTTAGGTTAGTTTTCAATTAGCTCACAATATCTAATTATTTGCTGAACATTTGGTGAAAAAACCTACGTGTTATTCATATAGCTGTGCTCTCTGTGGAGGACCTGTCCTTATTTTACTTAGAAAAATAACAAAACTGGTCATTTGGTGGGACTTTTACATATTACACTCAACAGACAACATTTGCATTCAGAAGTAAAAATGACTCTTCCAGAATGAAATAATGGAACTATTTCTTTTGGTGAGAAGGACACATGCTGTCAGATCTGACTGAAAAAAGTGTTCCTAAGTGTGACGGTCGCCTCGCCCTCCCCCCGTGTTTTCCGTTCCCTGTCTCCCGAATATTAGTATCCTTTATTATTTATTCTGTTCATCTCATCCCCGGTAATTCTGTTCCCGTTTTACTTCTGTTTCTTGTCTCCGTGTCTGCCTCTGTTTCCAGTCTCCCCTTATGTCATTATACCTCCCTTCCTCCCTTTCTCCCTTGCTCCCTTTATAGTATGCCCGTTCCGTTTGCACCATGTCCCATCCTCATTAGATTCACCTGTTCCTCGTTTATGTTCCTTATTTAAACCCCAGCCTGACCCCTGTCCTTTGTTTCTGTATTGGTTATACCTTGCGTGTGTGTGTGTGTTCCTTGTCTGCTTGCCTGTGATACTTTTACCTGTGATTTATGTTCCTTGTTTTCCTTTTGTTTTGCAGGCTCGTGCTTCTTCCTAGCTGGCTCTGGTTTTGGCGCACTGATTCTCGGTTCCACGTTTTTCTCGTCGGTTTGCGAAAGAAGTGTTTGTTTTTGGTTTGTAGTTTCTTGTGAAGCCTGGAAAGCACGAGCCTCGCAGGTTATGTTCCTGTTTTGAAATCCTGGTTTTGTTTCTGGTTTGTTTTCCCTTTGTATTTCTGAGTCTGGGTTTTTGGTTCATTGTTGTGTTTTGCCTCTGTGTGTGTGTTCTGAGTTTATACCTGTTTTTTCTCGTGTTTGTGTTTTAGTTTTGATTATTCTCACCCTTCCTTCAATATTGTCGTAGCATCCTCCCCTTTCCCTTTCATACACCCACCATGACACTAATAAGATAGACTTATGCTGTGTTCTGTATGGTACAACCTTTGTGCACATGCTGCCTAAAAATGCTGCCTTTCTAAACTAAACGAAAGTGATTTTAAACGGTGGGCCTTTTGTCCACATTACGTTTAGGTCCAAACACTGAAACACTGCCTGGCCACTGAAAATTGAATCCAGAACCAAAAAGTGCTGGCATCAACCTTGGTTTGAGGACTTTTTATGTTTTTACAGAAATATACAGTTCCTCTCCCACTACTCTGAGGAACAGAGGTGCCAGAATGAACTATGAAGGTCGCTGCTATATCCAGCACTCCAGTAGCTGAATGAAGCCTCTCCTCCAATCGGTTTGCCCTGGTTTCTCCTAATGTGTATGCCATGTGCTCTTAAATATCTCAGTAAATCAGTCAAATTCAAGTAAAATGGACAGGGAAGGATTTTTTTCCAGCCATTTGGCTGCAGCTACAGACCCCACTGCTAGTGTCACAGGCTTTGAATGAGATCCTCATTAGCCAATCAGAGCCAGCAATAACTTTATTACTGTCTGCCAAATGCCACTTTGTTTCAGGCTACTGACTGGCCATAATGGCTTTACAGTTAGAGTTAATGTCTGCCTGGTAGCTCAACATTCCTTTGGGCAGATCGCCTAGAGGTTAGGGAGTTGCCCCTGCAATCAGAAGTTTGAGTAAGGTACCGTCCACTCACTCTGCTCCCCGGGTGCCCCTTGTTGGCGGCAGCCCACTGCTTCACTTGGTGAATGGGTTAAATACAGAGAAAGTATTTCACATTGTTCACACTGTCTGCTGTGGTTTGTTCACGCATGGCAATAAGGAGCCACTTTACATGTTTTAGCATTTAGTGGAGATTTGTTCAAAACAGTCCTTGTGTGTATGATTTTTTAAAGAATGTGTGGGCAGGGCCTTAGGCAGCTGTTTCTCAAACCACACCAGTTGTTGACATCAGTAACACCACAGGAATCATGGCACCATTTGGGACAAGTCCACTGATTCCACTCATTAAATGGATGCTATGGTGGGACAGGCTGAACTCATTTAAGGAGGTCTGGCTGCAGAATCCCAGATAGCCACCTTGTTGGGACAGGTCACTAAGGCTAATTGGGGTGTGGAAACCTGGCCTTAGGCTGCGTTGTCTGTAAGTAAAGGCAGACCTATTCCTGAAGCAGTGGGGTTTTTCTAGGATGTTCTTGACTGGGGCAATAAAAAAAAAAAAAACACTTTACCATTGTTTTAAGCAACTGAACAAAAACAGCACCTTATTTTAGTTTTATGTTTTGTTGAGCCAGGGTTTCTATTAAGTTATGCTGTATGTATATATATATATATATATATATATTTCTCACCAGAGGCAGAATGCGTGAGGACAGTATTGAGCGGAGAGCTTTATGGAGTGCTCTGCTGAGTTTGGTCAGATTCTTCGTTAGGGCAATGTAATGTGCCTTGTATTTTCAGCTTGCTCGTTTTATGACACACTTGTCATCCTAGACTTCGGAGGCTCCGGGCGCAACTCGGAGCTGGCGGCTCTGAAATGCGGCGCAGTTTGTCTGGCGCGTTTTCTGATGGCAGAGATTCTTCTCCACTGCCACACGAGGATGACTTAAAGGCACTTAGAGAGTAAACGCTTCTCCGCACACCTGCTCAAGACCATTTACCGCCTCTCATGTGCATGAGCGCTGACTGGATTTATAACCAGCTATTTCAGGAACGGGACATCTGCTAAAGGACGGATGCATGCACAAACTCACCGACACAGAAAAAAAAATACTATTGTTGCTCCCCTTCCCTCCGATTTTGATGAAGAATTTCTGTTGGTTCGCAAAAGCATTGGTTTCTAAAATCATGAGATATTGTGTCCGTCCTTGTACACCGCAGTGATAAATCTAAGGAAATACAAAGTTAGCGACACATTAATGCCAATATAAATTCCTTTATGCAAGCGGTTTTAGAGATTTTCCTTAAGGACGCGAAAGGGTTGGATGATTCCCAGCCCTGTCTGGCGTGTCTCTGCAGATTGTGAGTGACCATGTGTGTATGTGGAGCCATAATGTGCAGGATTGGGCCAGAGTAATACAAGCCTTTATCTAGGGAGTTTTTGAAACACTCAGTTACCTTGAAATCCCCGAACTGAAATGATTTCATGCTGCATTGCCCCAGATATGGCAATGGAGCATGAAATTGAGTCACTCAGTGTGAAAAAGGGAGAAGAAGAAGAAAAGAAGAAAAGATGCACACCTCTTTACCTGAAGATGTTGAACCTACCTTTACTTGTGCATAAGTAAAGGCGCACTCTTTTGTCCCCCCCTCTCTCAGTCTCCCCACTACTAGTATCAGAAAGTTTGAAAAACGGGACCAATTTGCTTGTACTTGTTTAGCTCTGTGTACTGCGAGTATTTGCATTTCATTCCTCTTCTTCCCTACTTGGAAAGTTTAGTGCCACTTTTGGGCAAAAGCCATTGTTTTTTTTCTGCCAACAGCAGCGCACACACACACACGCACACCTTCCACTTCCTTAGCCCTATACTGTTTGGGCTGAATTTGACTCGTTTAGACATTTGATAGCAGTAAAATACTCTCGATGTCATTTTTCAGGCCACACTTTGATGACCTAAAGCGGACACGACCTACACAAAACTGAATTATTTTACAATGTTATAGTGTTATAGGTGGGCTACAAATTGTTGTACATTGAGGTAGTTCATGGTCAAATTTGACCCGTATCTATTGAGATGAGTCCTAGATCTATCAGAGTGATCATGTATTGGGCGCATAAGAAAAAAGATCAAAAGGAGGTCAGAGGGGGTCTTGACACAGACAAGCACCAGAACTGTAACATCGTTACCTAAAAAATGAAATTAGAATCCCATTATTCTGAGATAACTGAGGTTAAAAGAGACATCTAAAGAGGAAATTAGAAATGTTTTTAGCCTGGTTTCATGTTTTGTGTTCTCAGTGTTGAGACTGAATTAATATTGAAATTTATAGTGGAGAGGATACAGAGGCGAGTGTTTAAAAGTTGTAATATGGTTATATAACTATTCCCAACACTTCTAGAAAGTTCTTGCCATTTTCACTTAAAATATATTATAAATTATAATGGCTGTCATGTTTTCATGTCTTTGGTAAACCAAGACATGATACGTGATAGTAGATGTTATTTTCCAAAAAAAAGTATTGACTCAAACTGTCACTCGCTTCAGGTAGTTGCCAGCACTTTTAGTTGCCATCTTAAATGAACTACTATGTTTTCTCAGTTACTGATAATGGAATAATACTAAAAAAATGAATAAACAGTCTTTGAGTACTGTTTGACTACATTTATCACTCCTGTATGATTGGCTCATGATTTGTTTAGGCCAACCAATTCTTTTAAAACTACAAGGCGTCACACAACACATTTAGTGCGCCTGGATTTCTGTTAGGTCATTTTTAAATACATGAAACATCTGGTTCCTATCAACACCACCATATTGTCTAGAAAAGAGCACTTCCCATCAAACTGCTCTGAATCATTTTGACTCACTTTTCAAAATAAGAATTTACATTGCAGTCTATTGTCAGGCACGTCTCAACTGCACATGCTGTGGGATCTTAATTGCTGTGGTGTATTTACAGCAGTGTAGGACTTTTCTACTTCTATCTGCTTATGTCTGTTAAATGTGTCTCATAATCGAGACCAAAACGAGCCTCGCAGTGATATTAGGGTTACTCACCTAATAATGTCAACAATCACGCAATAGAAAAATAAACCTACTCAGCAAGCAATTTCTATTAAACCTTTCACATTCCTCAGTTTTATCCTCTTAACACTATTGACCGAGTTCTCTCATGTTGTGCCCACATGCGTACTTCACAAATGATTACATAAACTCAATAAGTTGCACATCATGCCCTGATCCATCATGAATGGCAGCTACAACTATTATTTGTCAAGAGGTGGAGGGAATGCTTTACATACCAAGGCTAATGTAAAAAACATGAAATAAGTGAACTCAATCTGTAAAGGTGCACATAAATTATGCTCTTCTCAAAGCCGGACTGAGTGTACATGCATGCAGAGATTGTTAGAGGCCAGCGTCTTCCTCATATCCAGTCCATTGAGGTTTTAAAAACCTGCTGAAAAACCCATGTTTTGAAAGGCCATGAAATGCAAATGTGACAGAGCTGAACGTTGTTGGGACACACACACACCAGAGCACCACAAATATGCCTCACTCTTCTGTATACACCGTCTAAAATGCCCAAATGAAAACTAGTGTGTCTACCAGATAGATTTAGTTGAATAAAATGCTGGTCTTCCCATGGTTTTTCCTCATCTGCCAACAGAAAAATCCTGCCCTTAAATTTTCATTGGACTTGATCTTGGCAACATCACTTTTTTTTTTTCTTCCTAACGTGGTTTATCATCAGCCAGTGTGCAAAATGTGAAGAGGCAGGAGATGGAACATGACATGTCAGGTTTGTAAAACATTATTGGACGTTCACGCTTTCACTCAATAAACTCCCCGAGGAGCTGGCAGAGGTCAGCAGGGAATAGCCTGAGCGGGGAAAAAAAAGTCCTCAGAAAATGATGAAAACCCCTGAACTAGTCCAGTGCAGGCTCAGTGGGCCTTAAATGGCCAATTAAAGGGCCAATATCTTACTTTTTTTTCTATTCTTTCCTTCTTTTCTAGGGTTCACTTATGTACTTCTATCGTTTTATGCACCAAAACAGCCATAATTCATTTTTACACGAATATTTTCCTTGTTTTTGTCTTTTGTCTCTCGTAGCATAGTCTTTGTAGTTAGCCTAAACTGAGGAAAGCCGAATCGGCCAAAAATATCAGTCACGGTAATGTTTTCGTCATGTAATAAAGCGTATGGACTGACATACACCCATTCATGATTAAAGGTGCAAGAAGTATTTTGTGTGAGTTGCTTTTTGAGGAAGAACAGAGGTCAGTTTTTCAGGCACAATAACAAAAAACAGGTTAAAAGCAATAGAAAAGAGGATGCAAAAATAAATGATATAATTGGCATATGTATACATAACTGCATTACTTTTATGACCTACTGTTTTGTTTTTGCAGCTTCGTTTCCATACGTATGACTGGACGTAGTGGGGAGTGAGTGGTACATTTAGAAATTAACATTATTTACATGCAGCTACCCACAATGGCAAGGATGATGATGAAATCACGAAGGCCCTTTAAATCAGCCTTCTGTATGCATGCATTCTACAATCTCCTCACATCTTCCCTTCATCCGGAGAAACAGTCCTTTTTACACCAGCAATGAAAAATTCATAAATGAAAATGTCAAACAACAGAATTTGACATTTCTGCTTAAAAGTTGTCACCGGATAACATGGAGCTGGTGATAAAAAGCAAAAATAGGTGTTAGATGGACAAGGACATGTTTACAGCTTTACACAACATCAATACAGCTTGTACACACACCACTTTCCAGCTGCATTTGATCACTCAAGAGAAATGGGGATGACCTTATGTGCAGCTTACAACTTTTGTTCTTTTGACGACTTTTTGATCTTCACCACAATATGCCACGTCATAGTTTTGTTTTTAGCATGCTCTCTTCTCTTTAAACCTCTCCATGACTGGTCCGCAAAAGAAGGATCATTGCACAGTGATCAGTAGCCACCAGGGGGCAGTGGAGAAAGGAGAGGCGCTGTCCATGGTACTGAAGGCCGACTGTGGTCTATGGAACTGTGGGGGAAAAAAAGTGTGTAGCCATTTGAAAGGTACACATGTCGGGTTTTGCACCTTCAATACTCAAGCACATGCAACACTCAAGCGTCAGGAAGCATAAATAAATGAATGCATACATACATAAATACATAAATACATAAATAAACAAATTAAGCATGGCCAAACTTGAGCCAACACTGAAAGGTCTTTATGACTTTGTATGAAATAACTTCTGCCGTGCATTTTAATTCAGCATGCCAAATCAAAGCAATGCAATGCGGAGTATGGAACAGGAAAAGGGGACTTGGAGGAGTAGCCCTTTGTACTCCAAATCCATACCATTTTCCAGAGTCACAAAAGCAAATTAAACCTTTCCCCCCTGCTGTTCTGGTCAAAGTTGCTGGAGGGATGATAAATTGCATGTGGATACACAGATTAAATATTTATTTGCAAAGCCGTAATTGGTTTTGTGTAGAAGTGTCTCAAAAACAGATATTTAATTCATCATTTGAGATGTGTTAGATGTGGTGAGATGGTGATGGACTCCACGAGCAGAAGATTGCAGCGGCTGCAGCTCTGACCAGTGGAATTCATAGCACCCATCGATTTTTTTTTGTATCTGCTGCTCATCTCTTCTCACTTCCAGACTATTCATGAGATGAGAAAAGCGTTGAAAATGTTCTAATCACACATACAAAGCACGGATGAGAATTTTTTTTCCCCACTCACACTAACAGATGTGTCACAGACACATGGAGAGTGTTTTTTTTTTTGTTTTTGGAACAATTTAATTAAGAATCTGTGCTCTTCAATTCAAGCCACGTAGGTTCATTGTCATTTCAGCCATATACACAGCACAAAGTGAAACATTCTCTCAGGAACATGGTGCAACACAACAACGAAAACAGAACACCATAAATCTACAATGCAGAAGGACAAAAACACACAGGACAAAAACACACAGAGTCAAAAGTGGGTGTGTGAGGGTTGTGTGGAGTCATGCACAATACTGGTGGCTTTGCAGTGGAGTAAATGTCAGAGGGGAAGGAGACCCTAATGATCTCAGCTGTCCTCACTTCTGTAGTTTCTAAAAACTACATGATGCAACTACACAGGATACACTTTATAGTCCGTTTGGAGTTCTCTCATGGCGTGGAACGGAAATGGCATTTGGCACAAAGTATATTGTGTGTATGGGTGATTTACAGGCATTTCATGATAAACCACATTTGAGGTGTATAGTTCACAGGTCCATATATAAAATAAGAAACCACTGAAATGTATTTATAAATCAGCATCTCTATGCATATTACAACCATTCCAGTCCAGTGTCTGTTAAATTCCTACTCAAACACGTCATTCTGCTTTATTCTGCTACAGTGAGGAACATAAGTATTTGAACACCCTGCGATTTTGCTCTCAAGTTCTCCAACTTAGAAACCAAGGCGGGGTCTTAAATTCACATTGTAGGTGCATTCTCACTGTAAGAGAATAAAAAAAAATCAGGAAATCACATTGTATGATGTGTAAAGAATTTATTTGTATTGCACATAAGTATTCAGAATTCAGCAAGAATTCTGGCTCTCAAAGACCTGGTACTCTGCCTTTAAGAAGTCCACCTCTACTCCACTTAGTAATCCTAATTAGTAGCACCTGTCTGAGCTCTTTAAAGA
>JBBPDB010000039.1:14889013-14900743 GCA_037974465.1 Brachypetersius altus
CTTTTTTTTAAAGTTTCTTTATTTCCACATGACAGCAATCGAGTCCAGCTGTTTGTCTGTACATGTGATCAAACGCAGTAAACTTCAAGAAAATACAATATGTGCAAAACACAAAAAGATTCATGTATGACAAATAAATGCATGAATGATTAATTTATAAAAATAGGAAACTAATAACTAAAATCAACAGATACTTTAGTGAGCTTCAAAGGCTCTCAATGAGGAGCACAGAAAATATAAGACAAAACCATATCACTGAGCAGAAAGCATCTTTCTTCTCTTGATCAAAGGCTGGTTAGCTTAAATGAACAAGGAAAAGGAAGAAAACTGTAAAATTGTTCATTAGGTCCTAAACACAAAAGGCTTTTTGACAGAGAGCCTCGGAAACTCGATAAAGCATAAGGGCCCTGAGTAATTTTCAACATAATGAGATACAAAACAATGTAAAATGCTTCAAAATTCTCTATTCCTTCACACAGCTGATTTCAGTCAAGGTAGAAGGTGCTTAAGCCTTATTACACTTATTTGATTAAAAATACAAATGAAGTTCCCTTATACTGTCAGTTCAGCCTACAGCATCTCAGTGGTGTCAAAGTCATACAGTGTTTTTCACCCTGGTGCTGTTTTGATAAAGCAATGAAAATTAAGAATAGCTACTTTCCAAAACCATTACGCAATTTAAGGCTGTACCTTTGAATACACCCGAGAAATGCAGCCTACTTTTCAAGTACGCTACTGGAAATTTCAACAAAAACACGTGCCAGTAAAGGATAAAGTAAAATATACTGTATGCTATTTTTTCAGTTGCAGCAACTTCTTATCCTTTTTTGTGCATCAAGTGCAAGAGGAAACAATCATTTTTCATTAGGCCCATTGGTAAGTCATTAAATAATAATAAATAGTTATTATTTATTTAAAGGCGCCTTTCTGGCACACAAGGACACCGTACAATAAATCAACTGCTACAAACCAATTTTTAAAAAAAAATAAAACAGAAATAATAATAATAATAATTACAATAATTCTAATAATTAGAAAAATAAATAAATAAGAATCAGAGTGAGAAAGCCCGCTTGAACAGATGGGTTTTGAGAGTGGATTTAAAGTCCAATAGTGAATTGATATTTCTGAGGTGGTAGTGAGTTCCAGAGCCAGGGAGCAGAGCGGCTGAAAGCTGTGCTTCCCATAGTTGTAAGATGGGCAGAAGGGACAGTTAAGTGGATGGAGGAGGATGATCTGAGGGTATGAGAGGGTGTGGCAATATGAAGGAGGTCAGATAGATATGGAGGGGCAAGGCCGTGAATGGTCTTGAAGGTTAAAAGAATCATTTTAAATTCAACCCGAAATTTAACTGGAAGCCAGTGGAGCTGCTGCAAGACGGGGGTTATATGGGGGTTATATAGCATATGATAAAACTTTTGCTATTGATAATACTAACACCATTTTTGTGAAACCAATTTTATTGGAAAAAAAAAACAGGGAGCAAAGTGGACATGGAGCACTGGCTCATGCAGCACAGGGATAACAGGAACAGAGGGGCAGTGTTTACAGTGACAGACATTCATGTATATGTATTTCAGGAACCGAACAGGCTAGAACAGGCAAGGTACAGTTATCTTAGAGAACACAGACAGGAAATACCTGAGCACTGGCTGTCAATCTCTCAGGAGGCACCTGCCTGGTGAGAGGGCACAGCACTCACATATGGCTCCTAGCACTAGCAAGGCCCCATTAATGGATTCACTTTTGAGCCAGACACGCCCATCTGATAAGGAGGCAGCCGCATCAGTTAGGGCGAGCCAACTACGCCCTGAGCAGCAAGGCTGCCTGGAACCAGAACCGGGGGACCAGAGAGGGCCAGACATCAACAGTAGAGGGACCTAAGACACACGAGGGAGTACAAGCCAGGCAATAACTGAAAACCAGAACCAGAAATAGGGAGTGAGAGTGGATCGGCCATTTGCCTCACTGTAGCAGCAGCTTAAATAAAGAAACAAAGTAACTGGAGTCATGGGACAAACCTGTCAGTACCCGATCAGTTCTGCGCATACGCAGCCGCCATCTTGCTGCCCGATTCAGCCCCAGGTCTTAAAGATAAGATAAACATTTATATATATTTAAAATAATGTAGGTTTATATTTTTGTCTAATATGAGATTAATCCAAGTTTAAAATTTCAGGATTAAATGATTAAATGCCTGTACACTGCTGCTCCTGGCCGTCAGGGGCTCCTATCCTGCGGTTGCAGGTGGCCCATGTCTGGGGCCCTCCCCCTCTGCCACTTGGGGTTGGCACACTGCCCTCCAGTGGGGCTGCTGGGTCTCTACGGCCTCCGGGCTTCCTCAGCCTCCATGGGACGCTGGGATGGCGGGTTAGTGGCCCTTCACCCTCATTACAAAACATTCCATGGCAAACCCGGACACTACATGCACACTCACATGTACACATAGGCATACACAGGCAGATGCATACATGAACACATATATATACACACACACACACACACACACACACACAAAATCACATTTCGCTAGACAGGATTCAAATAATTTTCAGCTGTAAATTACGGCTGTGACAATAATGGGTACAAAAAACATTGTGTGCGCCACACAGCAAGCCTGCCTATAACCACTGATACAGAACAGAACCTCGCCAAATGATTTTCCTTTAGTTAGCCCTGCCAGTTGTAGCCCACTATTGTGAACATGTCCCAAATTGCCAAATATCAGTACTAATCTTTACAATTATGGGCTGGTACTTGGTCATCTTATCATGGAAGGCCATGTCCAGATATGCATCATACAAACACACCTGCACACACACATACGCTCACACACATAAGCATACACTCGCACACACAGGTAATTGCATATACACACACACAAAACTACCCAGGAGCACAGGCTGCTGTTGTATTCTATTCTGTGTGTGTGTGGCTGATACTTGTTTTTCAGATGTAGCAGTTGGAGCGATGCAGCTACTTTCATTTGGATCTCTCCCTTTTTCTCTCGGTCTCTGTTGTCTCTCTTCCTATTCTTTCCTTCCTTCCAACTATTTTCTTTCTGTCGTCTCTCCCCCTGTATGATCAACTTTAATTAGGCAAAACATCTAACGAATAAATAAATAAAGACAAATTTCAAGTAACAGGAGGGGCTTATACTGAACCGTTAAAACGCCATGTGACAAAACAAAATGTGTCTCTGGCACATCATGGCATTCAGCACCACATTCTGTTTGCTAAACTGCTGGACATAACGCGCGGGGGGGGATAAAATCAAATAAAATACTTAGGTTTAGCATAATCTTCACAGAGTAATACTGAATTAACCTGATGTGTGCAGTCATGCGTTCTTATATCGATTCTTTTGCAAAGGCTTTGACACCCACTGCAAATACCATATGCAACATTTAGATTATACTGTGTCAAGCCTGTGTGTCAGTATGTGTGATATACCCATGGGAAGAGCGTGATAAACTGCATTCAGAATCACTAAACACACAAACAGACACACACACATATGCACATGCACACCCACCACCCATCCTCCCCTCCTCCCCTATCAACACAAGCGTTATTGGATTATTTAAAGAGGACGCATCAACAATAGCCAGAAGTCATATCTCAACAATGCATGTGAGAGTTCTCTCCTGTTTTTAATATTTCAACTTGTCAGAGCATCATGCGCAGATGATTAACGCTTGTGACAGTCCAATTAGTCAACGGCGGGCAGGAATATGATTGTGTTTTTCTGACTTTATTTCTTTTTCTACTCTTTTTTTTTCTGTTATCAGATGAAGGCCCTCCCTAATCTCTTTGGCACTATTGATTGCACTCAGTTGTAACAAACAGAGAGTCCATAGAGAGCCACTCTGGAGCAGGAAGAGCCACTTGTTCCTACAGCACCCATACTGCAACCTGCCGATACCTATCTCCCACATAACCGATAAACCTCAGGGCCTCTCCGATTGGAGGGAGAGGGAGAGAGATTTAAGAGAGAGTCAGGGCTCTTGGTGATAAGGCCCACACCTCCAGAGGGCAAACAGCAAGCCGAAATGAGAGATGCTCCCAAACCAGAGATGTTCCCGCAATAAAATCAATTTGATTCTATAATCCATTTCTTAATTAAATAACACATTTTTTTTTTCGTTTGAATACAACAGCAAAAAGAGTATCAACTTCTCAAAATAACCCCCAAATGACTCTTTTATATTTAGACACTTGTAATCATCTACACTTTCAATAATTCTGGACAGTCCTCGTGCTTCACTGTTATTGTTGAATCTGCCAGAGCTGGTAAATACGAGGGATATGCTCTCTGCAGGAGAAGCTTTAAGGGGCTTTTCTGTTGATTAGCATTTTAATGTACAGCAATGACTAAGCACTTCAACTAAACTTAATACACACATTTTTTTTAGTTCTTCTGTCTCCTGCAGACCCATTACGAATGGCCCCCCGTTTAGAGACGAATCACTCATTTACGACCTATTCATGACCTATTGCTGACATTATAATCCTCTGATTGCTAAAATTCATTAACAGCTAATGCACAGGCTGCAGAACCAAATAAATCTGGGGGAGATGAGAAATCATTGCAGGGGAAAGTTCAAAGACAATTAGTGGGTGTCAGAACGAGAAGGCAGCGGCATATGACAGGGGGGGTGGAAGTGAATCACTCCTGACAGCTTTTTCTTCTTTCAAAATGGCTCCTCATCTGAACCATCCTCATCTTCTTGACTTGTAATCTCCGCTGCCCCTGTTTGAAATATAACTATGGGCTTCATGTCTGGGAGCTCTGGGCAACACTCCCAGCCGTTAAAGCAGTCGGGAGTATGTTGAGGGCTAAGATCACAAGACGGAAGATGGTAGTGGATAAGTGGTAAAAGCGAAGGGTAGAGGTTGAATCAGATGACAAAGGACTACAGAGGCTTGTTTATAAGGTGTATATAGTAAGAAACAGCAAAGACTGATACAAGAGAAAATGTATGTAAGCGTGGTGCCAATAAACTGGACAAAATGATTAATGATAATCAATAAATGTCGATATTTTACTGTAACTTTCATTAAAAGTAAAACGGTTTCCATTTGCGTGTAGCAATCACTCACAAGCCGCTGACTGCTGTGTGTGTAAACAAACCAAATCTAAGACTCAACAGAACAGACTCATGCATGCGAAAGAAAAGGAAGAAGAAAAAGAAACGGCAAATTCTTCTTATTGATTTCATAAATCAATACATGATCCCAGCCCTCATCAAGAATAAAAAAAAATGAAAACATGCAGAAGGAAGGTATCTTGAGTCAGCAGCATTGCAAAAGCATCCTTTTTTGTTTGGTATATTTCGATTTTTAATAAGGTCCAGCGTTTAAATTGAGGCATGTTCTTTTGACTCAGACCTTAACTGGTACAAAATGAGGCCAAGGAAAACATGATTGATCTAACAGGACAATATAGAGATCTATTTCATGAATTCAGGAGTAGTTAATAAATGAAAGCCAGTAGTTTAGCTCAGCAGTGCTAACCTCCTTTGAGAGGGATAAACAGCATTAGTGGTGTCAATACCTTTTCTATCACTGTCTGGTCCAAACTTGAAAGGAGTTGGAAGAGTGTGTGTGTGTGTGTGTGTGTGTGTGTGTACATAATAGAATGAGGTTCTACTTTTATTGAACTGCAATATTACCTCTTTTGATGAAGGAAAAAACCCCTCACTGACTTTTCCCTTGACGTTTTCCCTAAAAAGTGGCTCATTTAGGGGGAAGAGAATCTGTCCTGACCTTTGCTGCATTTACAGACACACATTTTGCTGGAAAAATTATATTCATTTCATTTCATATCCACCTTCCTAAAATACACCTGCTTAAAAAAAGTGGAATTTGCTGAACTTCCACCACCCAGACAGGAATGAACGAATCAGTGCACAACATTTCCCGGATAGAATACAGATACATTCCATCACCTGTTACCTTCTGTTGACCTTTTTTTTTTTATTGTTTTTCTCATTTTCCCCCTCTTACCTCAGGCCTTGGTTCTGCTGATCTCCTTTTCCCTGCTTCTTCTTCCCCCTTTATATTCACTTATTCCCTGTTTTTGGCTAAAGGCTCGCCCCATCCATGCTTTCACTCACCCTCTCATCCTCTTTCTCCTCCTCTCCTGCTGTGTCCTGAATGGCACTAAAGGTTGGGGTTCAGGGTCTTCAGGCATCTGATCGATAGTAGCTGGACTGAGACCTCTCTTCACCCTCTCCACCCTCCTCCACACTCCACAGGGAAGACCTCACAGCACTCCACAGGGATTCCTGCAGGAGCAAACACAGTTAAAAGAAAAAGCACTAGAGATGGGGGTATACTGGACCTACTTTTAAGTTTAAATGGCTAATAAAATATAGTATAAAATAGAAAAGTATTATAAAAAGCATATATTTTTTTGTACAACCTCAAACTTTAGTATCATATAAAAAAGGGAAAACATGCATTCACTGGGCATGACCTAATATTCTAATGGCCCATTTGATTTACATTCCTCACTCAACTCATGTGAAACCCCTCATGAATAAATCGCTTTGTTTCATATGTTTCCCACATTATAACCTGTGCACACGCACACAGTTGTGGCAAATTGATAAGTTGCATTGCTTTCCAACCGCATGAAAAGAAAATGCATGTGCCAACCAGCACCTCAATGTGATGTGAAGTATTATTTTAAAGACGTTAGCTGTAGAATGCAGCTAAACTTTGCTCCATGGAGTTGCTCAAATTTGACAAAGGCAAGAATTATTAAGTGTTTATTATTAGTAATTAGTAATTATTATTAAGTTTCATAAGACATACGGATCAAGCAACAACAACAAAAGGGACGTTTCAGTTGTTCTTATACATGAACATTGCGGATCTAATTAGAAAGCATTTAGGTGCTTTAGGACTTATTTTTCAGTAACTGCTTGTGAAATAGTGGGTACACAATTGTGAGAACAGACATCCTTAAAAGGTAAAGTGTTTAAACTCTGATGGGGCTGCTATTGATATATTAGTAACTGTGGAATATTTTGCTTTACTTGATTATTTTTATGTTTTGTGGTAAATCTCCTGATTTATTTATTTTTTCTAGAAATGTTCTCTTTATAAATAGATTTTATTTGACATTACTTAGTATCTAGCATCTCTGTGATATATTCCAGGCTAATGTGTACGTTTTCATACTTTGTGGTGCAGGAAATGACTGCAGTGTTAGATTCCTTTGAACATCATTGTCAAAATTTGCAGATGTTCCCTTCTCCACTAAGATGAAAAGTCTAGTAACCAGTGCAGTGCTCTTTGTGGTGTAAATTCCATGTCTTTTGTTCTCAATGCTCTTGACATCTTCCTTTTGTCTCTTCCTCTTTGCTTCCATGATTTCCCTTTTTCAGATTTTTGAATCCTGGTCCTTCCACCGGCACTCAAAGGTCTTGTAATTTCCATTTAAACTGAAACTGATGGCGAAGTCTCCCATATTATTGATCATTTTACTGCACAAGGTGTTGTCAAGTCACCACTGTAACAAAACCCACTATAGTCGACTTACCGTGAATTTACATTATGATAAATTAATGGAGTACTAGAAGACCAAAATGGAAAGTTTCAATTAGAAGCACAAAGTTTTTTCAGAAGTCATACTGAAATAAAGGACTTCTGAATGTAAGGATGGTCAATTCAATTCAGTGGAACTTTCTGCAGTGTTCTGAGGAACCATAAAAAAGTAAACCTAAATGCAGGCCTCTGTCTCTGTGCAGGTTAGTGTGTTTGATGAACAGAAAGTGAGAGAGACAGAAAGGCTACTAAGGTGATATATGAATGCAGCAGCGCCAATCAAAACAATTATTTCCTTGGTCATGCCACACTTGCTGTGAAAAACCTCACCAAATACTTTCAAGACACGTAATTAATGCTGTAAAATATGAACTCGCGTGTCCAGTCCTGTGGGAGAAGGGTGTTAATAATTATTCTTCTTAATTAGAGGTCCGAAAGTGTATCTGATTAACTTGTGAAACACCCCTTGACTAATTAAATTTGGACTCCAATCTCAGGCAGTTTTAATACATTGCACCAGTGACCAATCCCTACATAATTTAGAATATTAAATAAAGATGACAGACGGGAAACCTGTCAACGGAAAGTTATTGGATTGCAGTCTGTTTGGATGCACCAGTCTGTGACGCAGCATTGGGAAATCCAAACTAATACGGTTTTAGGCGTCTCATATTTGCTTTTCAAAGACAGTAGTTAAAAAGTTTTCCATGCTCTGTTTCTGCTCTTGAGCAGAAGTGCTTGCTGCTCTTGAACCTCTTTCAGTGGACCGATAGGTTCGATAAGTCATGGTACAAGTTTAAAAAATGAGATTTAGCCCTTAAACGGCAAAATTATTATTCAGTTATTAACCTTCACACTTATTATTCAGGAACTGAAAAATGCGACTAAGGCACACAACCAGGGTAAACACAGATCCAGGCAAATAAACATGGGCTGCTGCACGACAGAGACCATGGGGTAAAGAAAACATCCGGGAATAATCCATATAGAAAAACACAAAGTGTCAGAGTGAAGCAACAAACAATGACTCAGACACAGGTGAATAAACTGATTAAGGGGCAGGACTAAGGTGGAGCTGAAAACCAAACCAAAAAGCCGCATGGGATTGAGGAAAACAAAGGCAGAAAGGGGCAAAACAAATACAGCACACACCCCTCTAGAGCGCTGCCAAACGATAGGCTACCACAGGAGAGGGTCTAGAGAGGGGGCCCAGAACAAAATAAGACGTTTGATGACAGGAGACTGGATCCATGATCTGGATGGCATAACAGACTGGACACAGAGTGGAACTAATAACAGGCTACATGACAGAGGGGCTGGACAGAGGACCGGACTCACGACCCGGCTGGGGCACTGAAAATGAGACTGACTAAGTGACTGCATACAGGATTGAAATGTAGACTGAATAAAAGTCTGGACACATGCCAGGATGGAACCCCACCCTCCCAGCTTCGGAGGGTGGGGACTGAGGCAGAACATTAGGAACACAGGATTCAAAAAGGACATTACGTAATGAGGACAGAGACCAGATGAGGAAGATGAGTGTGGACCAGACTGTGAGGAAAGAGACTTGGGACCAGATAGTGGCAACAGACACTGTGGACTGGACTGAGAGACGAGAGATCAGGGACCAGACAGAAAGAGAGGTTTAGGACAAGATGGTGGAAGAACAGACTTTTGACCGAGACTTGGGAATGAACCAAGGGAATCTGGATTGGAGATTAAATTGGGAATTTGGGTAGAGACTGAACTGTGGGAACTGAAGCTGAGAAGTGAAAAAGGGGGCTGACTCTACCCAGAAAACTAGGATATAACTATGGGGAGAGGGACAGTAACGGTGATGGGTACAACAACAAGGACTGTGAGGGGCGCAAGAACAAACAAGATATTAAAAACTGAGCAATGATGAAAACCATTATAAGGACTGTAACAGGGACAAGAACAGATAGGCACATATTTCCACCAGAGGGTGGAGACTGAGGCTAAGGGAGGAAAAGGGGTGATGGCAAGGGTGGAGCCACATTCTGGGCTCCTGCAGAGTCACTCTGGTCTGTTTCCTCAGCCAGGAAAGCCAGTTTATCTGCCATCATGAAGGTACTGACGTCTGCTTCTAAGGAGTTGCCGGCTTTCTATGGCTTACAACCACACTGGAGCCTCTTGGATACAGGGGGACACTGAGACTAAGCACCTTCACTGAGGTGTACTCTGGGACCCAAGGAGGTTCTGAGGGCCCAAACACTCCTCTGACGCTTATCATGCCGACCTACTGTCTGATACTAAGCCCAAGACTATACTTCCTAGCATCAGCCCCGCCCTGGCGCTTAGCACATCACTGAGACCGGCTGTATGCCACGACCCCACCAGCCCCGAGCCCGGTGTGGCTCCCATTGTCCTCAGCTCCACCACACATACATGCTGGTGGTGATTTTATTCAAATAAAACATTTGATATGATCAGGAAATATACACTGGTTAAATAAGTGGAACTAGTAAACGAGTCCAAGTACGGCTACCAGGGTAAACACAGAGTGAGGCAGACAAACAATGGGTAAAGGCTACAAGAAAACATCAGGAAATAATCCACATGGGAAGTGTCAGTGTGGACCGACATTGACTCAAAGTCAAGGATACAAATACTTATTTACAATGAGAAACACCTGAGATCAGCCGGAGACATGGACAAAACACAAATGAATAAACTGACTGAGGGGCAGAACTAAGGTGGCGACCAAAACTAAAGGCCATGTGACACAGAGAAAACCAAAGACAGGAAGGAGCAAAACAAGGCTGGGTTTGACATTAATATTTACTAAAGAAGCAATATAGAGGATATATTATGCATTATATTACCTCTATGGGCTACAAAACCAGTTCATTAAGTTTTCAGCGGGCAGGATACCTGCCTCCGGACCAAGAGGTCATTGGTTCGAATCTTACCTTCATTGCCACCACTTGGTCCCTGAGCAAGACCCTTAACCCTAAGTTGCTAGGACCCTAACCCTAGTAGTTAGGAAATGGAAGTCGCTTTGGATAAAAGTGTCTGCTAAATGCCGTAAATGTAAATGTACACAGAATGACTCTCACAAAGAGATTCACCAGCTTTATTCTTCACAGTTTCAGGCCCGGAGCCATTTAAAGGCTCTGTCACGTTTATGCAAATAAGCTATTGCTGGCCATGCCCCACCCATCTCATGCTTATGCCGCGCCTTTTAATTCTGGATTTCTCGTATTACAATTCATGTCCTTAACACCAGTGAAAGTGTTTCTTTCTTTCCTTCTTTCTTTCCTTCTGTCCATTCCATCTGAGACAGTGGTTCTGGCCTGTATGGTGACCAGGCTGAAGGAAGGAAGGGAGGGAGAAAGAAGGAGTGAGAGATACACTAGATGTATTGGGACACTTAGCACACATGAAAAAGGCATAGAGGCACGATCAGCCCTATATGTTGGACCCCGAGTCAGACCCAGAGCGAGATGAATACAACACTCGGCGTCTTAGGCTACTCATAAAACCAACAGACAAAAATCTTCAACTAATCTAGTGGGTGGGGCCTGACAGATGAGGGGGATTCTATGCAAATTTCCCTTATTGTGACATCACAATAAGAGAGCAATCCAAACAGCTCATTCTGAAAGGGGCTGAAACTGTCAATAATAAAGCTGGTGAGATTGCGTTAACCTTCCATTCCCTAACTACAGGGGGCAGTCTCCCTGGAGCAACTTGGGGTTAAGAATCTTGCTCAGGGACCCAGTGGTGGTGCTGAAGTTAGGATTTGAACCTGTGACCTCTTGGACCGGAGGCAGGTATCCTACACACTGAGCTACCTTCACCCTTTATATCAGCCAGAAAATGTTAGATTTTTATGTTTTAAATGTTTTTAAATGTTATATTTCTTATTCATCACTACTGACCTGTAAAAGCCACTGAATGCAATTAGAGAAAAGTACATCTGGACACTTTTCTCTAATTTTTTGGGCCCTTAATCAACACACAAATATATAATGGCTGATGTGTTTTCTCAATTTCACAATGGGATAATAAATTAGACCTCTTTTAAGCATTTGTATGCATTGTGAGCCAGATATGCTTTTCAGGTCCAACAGACCATATTCTTTTAGCCTATTACCTGACAGAGAGAGGGAGAGAGAGAGAGAGAGAGAGAGAGAGAGAGAGAGA
>JBBPDB010000039.1:14900843-14927388 GCA_037974465.1 Brachypetersius altus
AGAGAGAGAGAGAGAGAGACAGACATTGAGAGGGAGTGATGGAGGGAGGGAGGGAGGGAGGGAGTAAGAGATTATTGAATTTTGCCCAAGGCCTAAAGATAAAGCATCATTTGATCTTCCAGCAGGGCAAGCATGATCAAAATACCTGTAGATTTATTTTAACATGATGTAAGGGAGATATGTGAGCGTGAAGAATCTTTTTAAAAACCTTCCACCTTAAGCAAAGGTTTAATGTCTTTACTTTTAATTTACTTCCTTGAATCGTACACCTGCTATTAGATTGTAGCCATCCATTAATTTAAAATTATAATTACTCACATATTCTATTGTAGTGTATATCTGCATTATAAATCTACACATTGTGTAATTCATACTTATAAATATTACACTTATAAATATGAACAAAAATGTATGAATTCATTTGTATAAACCAAAATATGTTAAAAATATTAAATTAATATAAAATTAAACTAATAGGGAAGAGAGTATTCAGACACCATGAACTGTTGTGAAGCCTCGGGGGGCAGTTACAGGTTTGAGTTGTAAGAAGTAAGAAAGAACCAATAAACCTTTTGTAGCATTATTGCTCAGTATAGGCTTATTCCTTTTGGTGAACTACTTTCACTTTCCCAAGATCACAAGGGTCCTTCTGACGGACTCGGAACTTTTAGAAATGAGTCTTGAGTTCATTTTCTGTATATTTTGGGACATTATCTTGTTAAAATGCCTATCCTCTCTTCGTATTTGGAAAATGAAATCAGATTCTACTCTCATATTACCAGGTGACCTGCAATGCCTCAGTGATCTGCAATACCTTTGCAGCGAAGCACATACATGCAACCCTTCTCCTGCCAACCCAAAGTGATGTATTATTGCTGAACAGGCCTATTTGTGTTTTGTCTAACCAGAATACATTGTTTCAAAACTCTTCTGATTTGTCTAAATCCTTGTGTGCATATTTTAGACAAACACGTCTGTTCTATTTTAGCAAATTGGCAGCATATTTTATAATGACACCTGCTGCAATTTGCATAGTAACGTTTTTATTTCTGCACCATTATTGGCATAATTAACTTTTAAATAGAATATTCAAACAGGATGTCTAAATACTTTTCAGTACAGCCTTGACTTTTTTTTTTTTTAAGATTTTTTTCCTTATGAATAGGTACTTCTGTACATATATGTTATAAGCATGTCAAAATAGTATGTGTATTAGACATGGAGATATGCATTTATATCAAATTAGCAAAAGTGTCTACATGAAATTCTACAAGGCTTTTCTTAAAAAAATAGGTAAGGAGCAATTGAAGAAGTCTAGAATACAAGCAGTTCATATAACAATTAACATGTTAGAAAAAAAAAGGAAGAAAAACGGTAATTAACCAGGGGACAAATCATATTTTTACTTTTTTTATTTCATTAAAATAAAAAAAGCTCACTAAGATGTTAAGTGTCTAGTGCTTCTTCTGTCAACTGCAGGTTGGTGAGATATTCCTCAGAATGAGAGACAAATGTTCTACTCTAAATTCTGAGCAGGTAGCTCATCATAGGAGGTGCTGGTAGGTTAAGCTAGTGGACTTGTTGAGCCCACTACTGTCTGGATTAAAAATGGTTACTGTTTTAATTGTATGAGTCAAGAGCTATGTGCAAATCACAAGGTAAACATAGATGATCTATGGCTGTTGCAAGGAATTTAAAGTGTAGAAAACAAATGTGCTACGGAGAGACAAAGACAACATGGGTATGTTGCAGAAAATACATAGTGGGCATAGTTTCCTTATGCACAGAATATGAACACGCCGAACTATTTGACCTTTTTCTGGCGCTCCGCCCAGGGTGAGCCCCTGCCTCGTGCCTTTTGACCCTGGGATAATCTCCAGGTACCTGCAAATTAATTGATTCTGTATAAAGGGAGTTAAAGAAAGTGAGTGAATGAATGAGTGACTGGGTTTAAAGGGAGTTACAGAAAGTGAGTGACTGGGTTTAAAGGGAGCTACAGAAAGTGAGTGAGCCACTGGTTTAAAGGGAGCTACAGAAAGTGAGTGAGCCACTGGTTTAAAGGGAGCTACAGAAAGTGAGTGAGTGAGTGACTGGGTTTAAAGGGAGTTACAGAAAGTGAGTGAGTGAGTGACTGGGTTTAAAGGGAGTTACAGAAAGTGAGTGACTGGGTTTAAAGGGAGCTACAGAAAGTGAGTGAGTGAGTGACTGGGTTTAAAGGGAGTTACAGAAAGTGAGTGACTGAGTGAGTGACTGGGTTTAAAGGGAGTTACAGAAAGTGAGTGACTGGGTTTAAAGGGAGTTACAGAAAGTGAGTGACTGGGTTTAAAGGGAGTTACAGAAAGTGAGTGAGTGAGTGACTGGGTTTAAAGGGAGCTACAGAAAGTGAGTGAGTGAGCGAGTGGGTGGGTGAATGAGAAGTGCTAAAATGGCTTAATTTAGTGGCTTATTTTTGTTTGGAATGGTAATTTAGCTCAGTTAGTTCCACTACTAAAAAAAAAATTCAAAATATTTCTAACTGTGTGTGTGAACAGAATAAACACTGGACTAGACAATTCTCACAATTATAATAGATTGATGATAGAAACAATAGTATTTTGTACTAAACCATTTTGTTTGTGAGACAGACAGAATCTTTGTCTTTAAAGAGCTTAAATAACAACAAAAATACTTTTTAATGATACAGATATTGCCAGACATACTACACAGATTGAATATATAGACAGATAGTCATGCGATAAATCTGTCATCCAGTGTTAGTGATTACCACTTTTGATATGATCCATAAGGAAAGCATTTCTCTTCTCTCCGGCATTGATTTTTGGGTCGTCAGGGCTCCTTCTGCCTGCTCTTTAAAACTCCTTACACTATTTTGATGTTCTCTCTCCACTGAGAGGGGCAGGTATGGAGCATTCATCCTGCTGCTCGGGCTCTTCCCTCACCTTGAAGAGGCAGGTTCAAAACCATTTCACAGCGAGAGAGGGGGTTAATAACTTCGCACGCTGCTTGTCTCTCTCAGGGCAGGGACAGAATATCTGCGCTGACAGGATGCCACTCTCTTCCAAGTGGCTGAAACAATCTGCCGGGGGGGATATATGAGAGCTAAATTAAGTTATCATTGTGGTGCGGTTTCTCTGTAAAAATTGGTTGGCAGGCGAAGCTAAAACGGCTGATCTTGGCGGGAAGAGCAGTGGAGCAGAAAGGTCCAAAGGTTCGCCTCTTCAAGTATGAAGAGTGATACCTGTGCCAAGAGAACAGAGCGAAACCTCAGACCGCCATACGCCCACTGCAGGGCCAAGAAGAACAGCTTGGAAAAAAGAAAGTGCCAAAGAAAAGAGAGAGAATAAAAAGAACAATACGATTCTGAATTTTCTTTAGGAGCATCTGGTCCTGCATAAAAGACATACATGAGAACCGAGCTGTGAAAGAATAGGAGGAAAAATGAAGAACTGGTGCTACATGGCTGTATGACTTTCCTTGGTCCTTCTGAAGAACAGGTTGTTAAAATAAATCAGTTTTAGGTGAGCTCAGAGAAAGGCACACACTAATACAGACAATGCCCAGTCGTCCACTTTAATGGATCTGCAGTAGTTGCTGGAGCTCTGATGCAACTGTGCCAGCAGGGAGCCTGGGGAGTTATCATTAGTAAAGGGCTCTGTGTGCCAGTCTGTGTCGATAAACCCGAGGGCATGTACAGTGGTACCTGGCACCTCAGAACACCTCGCATTTCCCATTGGACACACTACAGGACTGCTGCACCACAAATCTTAAACTAGGTCTCTGATTTGGAAAGAGTATTAGAGGTATGATGTGCTGAAAAATCAACGTTGCACAATATTGTTCTAACCTCAGATTGTTTTTTAGTTTTGCTACTATAGTTTTGCACAAATAAAGCTTGTTAGCTACATTTAGACAGCAAATGCAGACCAGTTATGTTTGGGGGGGGTTGTGGGTAGGATACTTGCCCCTGGACCAAGGGGTCATGGGTTTGAATCCTACCCTCAGCATGCCACCACTGGGCCCCTGAGCAAGACCTTAACCCCAAGATGCTCCAGGGAGACTGTCCCTGATTCGCAGATATTATCGAGTTGGATATCAATTTGCGCTGATATCGATACTTAAACGCCATTTTTGCATGGAAATAACTAGCAGACATCAATTTTCAACAGGCATTGCAGCGGTCAGCTCCTCCCCCAGCTACCTGGAGGACCCAATGTTTACATGACAGCTGGCTCGGGACATGCCCATGCAACAGAAATGCGCAAACCTAGTGCAAAACTTTACAGGGACCCTCAGCTACCCAAGACTTATTGAACAAGGCTCTCCTCCACAGAGAGGAGCAATGAGCACACTTTAAATTATTTATTAAAAACTTCCTGTGTTTGTTTTTCTCCCCCATAATATCGAATATCAGTATCGAGTTTGAAATTTCAGTATTGTGACAAGCCTAGTCTCAAGCCTAGTCTCTTTGGACAAAAGTGTCTGCTAAATGTTAAAAATAATGTTTTATTATTATCTTTTATGCTACACTTCTTTAGTGATGTCATTTCTTCATGACACTGTTACTTTTACAGGGGTCCTCGGTTTATGTCAGATCCATTCCTATGACAATGATGTAACACACCCTAGCCTGTCACTTACCGACCCAAAGTCAGTGGTAAAATCATAATCTAGAACAAAGAGCCACAAAAAATGAAAATGTCCTCGCTCTTACATCGTGTTACCGCATATTCTTCCAGCGCGCGCAACAAATCTAGTTCACCCACTTAGCCCATAGGTACGACGCAGGGTTTTCCAAGTGGGAGTGAGTGCTATAAATTTGAAACGTTGTACATTGAGACTGTTGTAACTAGGGATGCACCAATCGATCGGCCAGTGATCGGAAACGGCCGATCGGTGATTTATTTGTTTATGTATTACATTTTATTTATTTAAATTTGTAAAAATGGGAAAAAAAAGCTTTATATTAAAGAAAATTAGATTTCTGTTTGTATTTGCTGCAGAGCTGCCACTATCATATGTCACTATTATAAAAGTAACAAGTAAACAAGTAGTTTTTTTTGTCGTTGATCGGTATCGGAAAAATCGGTATCGGCCGATCAGACAAAAAAAAATTGGTAATCAGAATTGGCCAAGAAAACTGCAATTGGTGCATCCCTAGTTGTAACTGTCCTACTTTAATATGTAATATACATGATCTACCAAAACTTTGTTTTAGTAAGAAACCACCATTTTGGGAAAGAAAACAGTAAGCAGAAACACACCACAGTGCACATCTATTGCAATAAAAGGCAGCGTTGTGCTTCTCTAAAAAGTGCAAGAGGAGAGAGCAGCACATGTAAGGTCTGATTTTTGCATGGATACATATCAGTAAGGGAAATGTGGACACATACCACATGCACCCATTCCAGCTACTCGAGTCCAACATAAAAGTGCAATAAATAAATAAATAAAACTCCGGCAGTATTAGTTAAACCACAACTTTTTTCCTGAGGAAGCAGCAAGATTTTATGGTGCCGTCTTTGGTAGAACACTGGATTACTGCTTGTGAACATTAAAAGCATGCTGGGGTTTAGATACATCTACCCAGGCAGCGGCAAATCCATCTCCTGCTGAGCTCAAGTATGTGCAGGCATTTGATTCAGTGTTCTTCTAATAGAATTGGGTGTGTTAGATCTGGACTGAGGCCACACCCCACCAGAACTATCCATCTTACTTACTGTACAGCATAGTCCTAACCATGAAGATTCATTTTACCAACGAATACTTTGCCTAATCAAAACACATTGGCGGTTGTTTGGATGGTCCTCTGTTTTATGCAAGTCAAAAAAGAGAACACTTTTCTTCTTTCAAGCTTAAATGGTTCCATTCCCTATAAATATTGGATACACTCTGCACTTTCTTTGTATGAGACCGATGGCGCGATATGAACTATAAAGTCTCTCTGACTTTTGGAGCTCCTCATACTTTTTTGAACAAAACTGAGCAAATCTAAAATGACATCTTAAAATTAGTTACCATTTCCACAGTGCCCATGACTGTAGTGGTTTTGCAAAAAAAAAAAAAGTCCCAAAGTTGTCTAAATTTGGAGCTCTATTGAGTATAAATAAAGAATGAGATGAGTGATGAAGGTTTTTCTTTCATATCAGCTGGCCTGGATGAAAGGAGAGAGGGGGTCAGCGCAAGCAGTTTGAATGTAATGGAGACAGACTTTAGACTGCTTCGGGGATCTGAGGCTCTTATTGGAAACATGGCGCCGGGCCAGTGTCACTTCAGCTGTGATAAGAACATTTTATGAAGGAAATGACGGAGCCAGAAGAGACCTTTCTCCAGAAGTAGAAAAAAGTGAGGAAGAAGACTTTATTTTTCTTCTCTGTGCACATTCACTTTTTAAAGAGCCCATATCTGACACTTCTCTCATATTTATATCTTGCTTTATTTTCTCCTTGAGAAAATGACACTTTTCCAGACACTCTGTAGACTCAAACAGGTTATTTCTGCTGCTGTGCATATAGGTCTGATAGACATAAATTACACCACAAGCCAGAGAGCCTTTTACTTTTAATTCACCTGGTGTTTTTGAATAATTTCCTACAATAACTTTATCGCCAGTTTTGAAGAATATTGACTGGTATTATACCCTGAAGCGAGACTTGCATTTTAATGCTGTCAACCCTTAACCAATACTTTGATTTCTATCTAGCAGATAAAACAGATTTAAGAAAATGCCATAAAACAATGCCTGTGCTCTGAGCTTTGCAAAAGAATTGTATAAAGCGGATGCAAGGCTCTTCTCTAGGGGACGCAGCAAGCAGTCGATGCCAGCACCCTGTCGCGCCTGCTGTTTAATTCTTCATCCACCTCGGCGATCTGATCCGAGCTCATCCCTTCAAACAAACAAACACAAACAGAGAACCTCAAAGCCTCCAGCTCCCCACCTACGGCTTCTGCGCTGCCTGGCAGAGGATTATTAGCCGCGTTTGTTAGGGCTACCACATGTGTACCACAGGTGTAATGCGGTGTGACTTTAATCAAACAAACTGCTCTTCCTGCGGTTCGGCTCACCTGCCTCAAAGGTGATTTTCTGTATCTGCACTTGAAAGATGCGTGCTCTACATTTTAAAATAATAAATGAATAAAGTGTTTCATGCTTCTGTAATGAGTAACATATGTAATACTTCATCTGCAGTATAGAAGGAATCCTTTTAGGTAATAGCTGTTCTTTAGGAAGCAGTTCATTTATTTCTTTTTAACTAAACCGCCTCTGTGTTCTCTACTGCAATTGCACCGGATCGTCTACACTTCTACACCAAATCTACATCTAAGAAAGCAATTTTGGCCCGTTCATTATGAAACACACACCCATCGATGCCCACACCCCCACCAACCCAATGTTCACATGAATCTGAACATGGGAAAGATTATTGGCTGCGAATGTCAATCAACGAGTGCATTCATCACATTATACCATTACAACAGTTCTGAAGGTGCAGTCTGGCCACTAAACATTCTACCTGTGCTGCTATTTGCAGCATACAATAACTGTCATTCCAGTTGCTAAGTAACCTTTCGCTATATGCTGCAGCACACCATTAACTTACTAAGCTTCTACTTTAGTGCACAATAATAAATAAAATAAAAATCCACACCTGCCCCAAAATCACAGTTATGATGTTATTTGTGAGAGGGCCTCTTGTTCTTTATGCCTAATGACTCAGGTAATGCAGTTTATGAATAAATAAATCAGAAATATATTAAAACATGGCTTAAATGAACTGAAGTCCTGACATTGTGACTATCATGCACAATTTAAATTCTGCAGTCTAACACACCCATCCTGTGATGCCAGTTAAGTAGAACTAAACACAACAGCATGAGAAAAGTGGGGAGATATGAGTTGGCTCGAAATATGAAGACCACTCGTGCTCTTTCTGTAAACCAAGGTACCGCTTTTATATGGCAATATCTTAAGGAAGGAAATGCCCTTATCCACTTTACTACTGCCTGTGTATCCTCAGACGGTAATGTTGACCGTCTGAGATAAACGGATGGATAGCTTGCTCAGTTATGCTTAGTAGTTTTCATGTGGTCTTAGTAGTTGTCAGCTTTTGCTCTGTAATTTTTTTCCAGTTCAAATACAGAGTAGCTGTAGACCAATGTACTTTGAAAGAAAACACAGGTTTGTGTAGTTAAGATGATGTAACCAGTTAATGGTTCCATCTACCTGCTCTGTAGCATCTTGCTCTTCTTCATAAAGTACATGGTCTCTTGTGACAGTGGAACTGTACCATCAACTTTGCTGTTACTTTTGTTAGTCTTATGCTTGTTGATTTACCCACATGTCTCCCGTGGGCAATGTCCAGCAAGGTGATCTGAAAGTCTTGCTTTAAAAGCCAATTAAAAGCTGCACTTGAATGAGAGGCTAATCATCTACAACATTAAAACCAAATATGAACAATTCTGATTAAACAGTATGTGCTGAATGTGCTATGCACATACACATCTTGTTTAAAACTAGTTCCAAAGAATAAAAGTGAAAGCGACCATTTGTCATACGTGAACACACCACAGCGCACAGTGTGAACAGCACGGAATACTTCCTCTGCTTTTAAGCCAGGAACAGCCCGGGGAGCAGTGTGTGGGGATGGTACCTTGCTCAGGATACCTCAGCGGTGCCTAGCGGTCTTGGGAATCGAACCCGGACTTTCTGATCACAGGGTGAATGTCTTGACCACTAGGCTACCAGCTGCCCCAAGATGCAAGGTTACTGATGCACTTGTCATTTAAACAATGGCAGAACAGAAACAACAGAAACAACCTGGAACTTCTACCAAAACAATCAGATGCATAGAAATAATTCCACTGCTTTCTGAAAAGCAAGACATTCCAAAAAGTGAGGTGAACAGTTTCAGGAACAGTTGCCCTCTTTGGAAGAGTGTAGCAGAACCGGTTTGCCACTTCCCGGCTAGAACACACTGACACACAGAGACAGAACATGGGCAAACCAACCAGCGGACATGACAGCGAACAGATACTGAACACTAGATTTAGCTTCACAAAAGTATTGGTCAGGCGTCCCAATATTTTTATGTATAAACTGTAGAGCAGAGAGAGAAGAGAAAAAAAAAGATAAAGGTGTGAGTGATTACCATCATATACACTATATGGACAAAAGCGTGTGTGTGTGTGTGTGTGTGTGTGTGTGTGTGTGTGTGTGTGTGTGTGCGTCCATCCATCCAGCGAAGTGATGTTTTAAACATTAAGGGTCGGTTTCCCGGACAGGGATTAAGCCTAGTCCTGGATTAAGTAGTTCTGTGAATGGAGATTTTCCACTGAAAAGGAACATACACTATATAGACTGAATGACTGAATTCAGGTGGGGCTTTACTTCCAGTGAAGGACAATCATAAAAGACATTCTGGACAACGCCATGCTTCCAACTTCATGTACACAGTTTTGGGGAAGAACTTTTCATATTCCACCCCATCCAACACCTTTGGGATGAACTGGAATGGAGATTGTGAGTCAGGCCTTCTCGTCCAACATTGGTGTCTCACCTCATAAATGCTCTACAGAAGGAATGGAGAACAAAATCCAGTGGAAAGCCCTCCAAGAGGAGTGGAAACTGTTATAGCTGCAATGGGGGATCCATAACAGTAACAGTATTAAAGTCTATGGATTCGAATGCAGTGTAATGCCCAATACTGTTGTCCATATAGTGTATGAATTGTTTTCACCGTTTGCTGCATTACACAGTTTATAACAGACATAAAGCATATTGTTGTCTGCTAGCCCACGGCTTAACCAGAGGGGATTTAATGGCCGTCTTTGGTTTCAGTGACTCTTCAACCTCTGCTGAAGTTCACATCCTGCTCTGCCTGCAAATGTCTGTCAGTCCTTGCCAATGTATTTATGTCTGGCCTTGTTAATTAATACTGGGTCCCCTGCCAGGTTTGTTTATTTTTCCCCCACTCTCGGACAGGCAGCAGGTAGATTATGATGCAAACGGTCTCATTGTGATCTCTGCTGAATCAGGACCGGATGTCTCTGCTGTGCCGAGCCTGGGGTCAGAGTTCAGTGTGCTGCCACATGGTTCAAACCGAGGCGAAGGGTCCGTGCGTATTTTTGCACACGCAAACAGACATGAATAATACAAATATGCAAAACGAGTGCAAGGGCAAGTGGTTTGTGCCATCTAGGCTGACCAGTGTTTAAATATGTCCATTAATGGCACTAACTTTGTTACTGTTCTTGATGATTTAAAACAATTGCACGGACAACGTGACACATACGCATTGACTGGCTGACAGATTAGGAATTCTGGAAGGGCTGATGGGAAAAGGTTGAAGGTGAGAGGGGATCTGATGTGTGATCTGATTATTGACAGCCCTGTCTTTGGCCTGACAGTGCTTTCCATCACACCGAGAGGCAGAAAGACATTTCTGAAGGTTACACACATCCCAGACCGAGCTCGTCTTAGACTGAAGACGTTAATTAAATAATATATTGACCGGTTTGTTAATTACTATGCTGCGTATTAATGACAGGAGAGCGACATGATGTTTATACAGCTGTATGTTGGAAATGAAGAAAAAAACAGACTCTCAAAAATAACATTCAAAACGGGTTCTTTAGAGAAATGCAATAGAACTGTCCTGTTTTTTCAATATACCTTTTTTAAAGGATGCGTGCCATGTCCTTGTGAAGGAAGCTGCAAACAAGGTGGCATTCTCACTGGGGAAGATTTGTACAGCTGTTTTGGCACAATTTTTTGGTAATCTCAGCACAAACACCTGCACTACTTTCCTTCTCCTTTCTCGCCTGTGCAATCATTAAAATAGAAAACAACACGACAAAGGGAACTAATGTGATAAAGTCAACAAATCACAATACTTGCTGAGGAGGGCCAGGAATGGAGAGCTCTCCCACACACTGCAGACCACACCTGGGTTCATCTGAAGTAAACACTGGACATGATTGAATCTATGGGCCACTCCCAGGCTCAGAAACAGCCACACACTTGGGCCAAATGGCTCCAAGTCCTGAAAAAAGTATTTCCCACTAAACAACATTTCACCCTAAAGCAAGACAGATCGCAAATTCGGGAATAAGGGCAAAAAATTTCATGTTCTTGACTGACTAAACAAATCACTGGCATTGAAATGTCATTTACTTATAGGAAAGAAGCAGAAACATGATGTTATAGGTTAAGTAAAGCCTCACCTGAGATGATACAGAACATCTGGTTCTTGCGTTTAAAGGTAGCAAAAATAAGGCATTTATTAGTCCGTTATCCCTTAATAAGATACGCAAAACATACTAAACAATGATTTTATTGAAATCTGCATATGTCCACCTGAAACGGGGCTGTGACTCTAATATATTCACCCTTCTCAGAAGCATATACCCTCAATAACCTGAAATTTAAACACATAAATCTGGGTGCTTGAAAGTAATGTGCGAGGTTTTTCTAATGATGGAGAAAGACCATTTGTATGCTTGACTGCTGGCATGCCAAGAACCCTTCAGTTCACTTTCCATTTAAATGACTGAAAGGGAGCTTTTGCATGATGTTCAGGATGATAAACAGAAATTAAACAACTGCATTTCTGAATTAATATTAATGCTTATGAACCTTTTTTCACCCCTACGAGCCTGAGATGAAATGTGAATATCAAGCAGGACATTAGAGGCTTCGTGTGTTTATTTATTTAAAAAAATAAATAATGAAAACAAAAACACTGATTTTTTTTATTTTTTTTTTACCACTTTAAATTTGAGCAAGTATTATTATGTCCTGAGGCACATTTTTCTCCTCACTGGCTCCCCATATTGCAAAATGACCTTCCCCTCTCCTTGTTTTCAGAGGTTAATGTGTTAAATACTTTACATATACATGTTATGAATTTCAAATTCAGTAAAAGACCAAACATTTTGGTGGGATGTTAGGAGTGGTCTTCAGTCTTTCTAAGACTGATGTGAAATATTACCATATACATGTATACAGTATTAACCTGGGACCAATGCCAGTCTCAGAAAATTGCATTTTTTTTAGTTTCATGTTTGTGATGGTGGCATTTAAGTCCATCCTCTTCACATAAGCAAATAAGGACAAACAGCAATTCTAATGCTTATCAGCCTTGGCTTGTAATGCTACTCTTTGCATTTGGCAGCTTGACAGAGTTCTTGATCTTGATATTTGCTTTTAAATATGACAAGATGATGATATCACATAACCTACAATATAAAAGGGACCTGAATAGACCTACAGTGCCAGCATAGCTATCATTTACTTCAACCTTGGATCTTAAGAAAGATCCTAAACATTTTTATACATTTTTGGGCTCTGAAGGACCCATGGAGGACAAGATCCCCCTGGTTAGCTGTCCGGGCGACCTCACAGCAGTAATTCTCGTTTATGTAAAGCTCAATCAATGCCAATGTGCCAGCACAGCTAATCCAAGGTCATTTTTATATTATTCTGTTTCCATCCAAGTCCTCATAAACATTCATATAAAAGGGGGTGCAGGGGACAATGTTAGCCACTTGAATACTTCATGCACTTTTTTGAGGATCGTTTCTCCACACACAGCAGTTAGCTCAGAATGCACACTGGGAAAGGTTACGCAAGGGTTCATGTATTTGTTCTTCACACACACACGCACACACGCACGCACTCACGCACGCACAAACTCGGTTTGGAAGCTAGTTACAAGCCAAGCAGCCAGCAAATATCACATGCAAGATCATGCTACAGTCATAAAAATAACAATGCCAAAATGGATTCTTTGGAGTGATGCCATAGAAGAAGCACTTTAAGTTCCCAAAAGAACCTTTCAACTTTTAAAAACTCAACTGAAACCACTTAGCTGAAAGGTTCTTGAGTTAAATAAAAGTGGTTCTTCAATGGTATCACTCCAAATATTTTTCGCCGCCTTTGTTTTTAGGAGTTGATGCAACAGAATACACAAACATGCAATGCTTTTAAGAATTTAGCATCAAAGGGAATATCCTTTTAATGCTATAACTGAGAAAGAAGAAAAGAGGCAGTGATAAAGAACAACAGGGAACAAATAATAGCCAGGTTTTAACATCTAGCAGGTGGGAGAACATCGTGCTAAATTAAGCAAGACTTGGTGAGATAAAAGTTGACCACTACTTGGTGTGTATACAAACATTGCTTCCCTGGCATTTAACTGCCTACTTTAATAATACACAGCACCACTGTGGATATAATCTAATTACACTGACTGGTGGCATTTTTGTCCATCCTTTTTTACATAAGCATATAAGGCTATAGAAATTTTAATGCTTCTCTGCTCCGTGTATCAGTCTGGCTTGTAACACTACTCTATACATTTAGCAGATTGGCAGAGTTCCTTGATCTTGAATTTTGCTTTTAAATATGAAAACATGATGATACCTCTTAACCAATAATACAAAAGGGACCTGAATAGACGTACAGTGCGGTTCAAAGCTTCATTTTTTATTTACCTTAGAATGCTCAGATCCTAAATAGAGATCCTAAACATCATGCCCAACCTGGCCAGACTTGGGGAGATGAAGGATGACTACTACATGGAGGCTTGATGCTGATGTACATGTAGATTGTTTTCCTGGCATTTAACTGCCGACTTTAATACATAATGCCATTGTGGATGTAAGCTAATGACACTGTTAAGCCTCGTGGTGGCACAGCACCAGTGCCTCACATCTCCAGGGTTGGGGTTTTGAACTGGGTCCTGGCCTTGTGTAATTAAAAACACTAACGATCTAGATATCATTGTAAAACACAAAAATTCTCATTTCAAGAAATCTTGCTTTGTGCCTACACTCTAACCATTTACATCCATTTACTTCCATCCATCCGGCTCATACGTCACAGGGCAAAAGGTGGAGGAACAGGTCGCCTGTCTATTGCAGGGCAGACACACTGAAGCACAGTCACAGCTAAGGCTTCTCCAATTCACTTGATAGACATGTCTTTGGACTGTGGGAGTAAAGCAGAAAACACAGTGAAAACCCACGCAGGCTCAGAGTGATCATGCAAACTCAGAAGAGCAGGAATGTTCTAGCTGTGAGGCAACAGCGCTACATCTCAGCTCAGCTTCTACGATCAGCAGAAAGAGTCAAGCAGCTACATGAGCTCAGCGATTGGATTACATTTTACAATTTAAATCACCTTAAATTTAGCAACATTTTGTTCAATTTAGTTTATTCTTGATTTCTGGGGATATTACTTTGCTCGTTTGTTGTCTTAAATTTTAAGCAAATTGGACCCAGGCTGCTTCACACAAACCCTGAAAGCATTTATCGTATTTAACTCAAGCGCTGTGTTGCTGTATTCACTAACGTGGAGGTGAGCAGTATTTGAAGTAGTACTGCATGGCCGTGCAGAACTTTAATTCCAACTTGCTCAGCACTTGAGCTTTCTACTAATCGATAAGCCTCTGTTTACTCTGCTGTATAACTGGCTCATGGAAACACCATCTTGTGTTACATGTTTAGCTTTTTAAAGCCTCGGTATATGGTGTCAATATATATGATGTCAAACGGGCCTTCACTCTACACCACTGTTCAAACCTGCAGCTTTTAAATCTCCTCGCCATCGGCCCAAATAGACAGCATAGAAAACATCTTTTTACTTCAGCGGTTCTTGATACTCTGTAGCTAATTAGATACCAATTCTGTGAACAAAACAGCGTTCCGTTTCCAGGGGCTTTAAAAAAAAAAAAGGATACAAAACAAGACAGTATGAGTGACAGGTGAGTAAAGCTTTGAGTGTATCATCTCTGATTTCTTGTCAAACAAGCCTAACTCAGGAACAATGTACGATTACAAGCAAGGAACCTTTTTTCTGAACGCTTCTCCAAGTAAGACAAAATATTAGTCCAGAATGATTAGGGTGTGTGAAACCGTAGCATCCCCCAAATAGTTACAAAGATCATTTCTAATACAATCACCTGCTATATTTACTATAAACATATGATAACTGTCATAACCAACTGTCATATCTTCAGAACTCTTTTTTCATTTTTGAGTTTTGTTTGGAAAAATAAAGGTTAAATTTTTGAAAGCACCCAGTGGCGTTAGGTAGATAACACAAAGAAGATTTAAGATTTCATAAGCTGAATCAAAAAGCGCCAAAAAGTTTAGAACACCATAGATTGCCCATTCATGAAACTAAAACAAGCACACACACAGATTACACGCTACATACTAAATACTATGCTAAATGCTATACCACTACACATCATACTAAATAGTGTGAACTGTATTAACTGTACACAGCCAGTACACATGCGTTCCACAATATCATGTGCGAAGCATAGAGGCATAGTCTAAAAAGGAATAAATAAATAATATAAATAATCACATACTCTTTCTTACCTATCAGCACCACTCTTTCTTGCGAATGCGTGGTGTATTGGTGCAGGTTTGATGATCACAACCAAACTGGCTAAGAAAGCTAAAGTTTTTGCTTTCTCATGGACAAAGGAGTTCATTTTGGGGTTTTTTCGAAGGACCATACTGTGTTGATGAATATGTTGTTTTTTGGATGATGAGTGCTTAGTGCCATTTTGAGACAAAGCACAAGACACTTCTCAAAGATTTGCCTGAATACATCAACCTCCCATTATGGGAAACAAATGAACACTTTCAAAATCTTTTCTCTACGTGAATGAACCAAGCTATTGCAACAATGCATTTCTCAGCAAAGGAAAGAGGAGCCTGTGATCACACCAGCTCCCATCTGTTTATTGGTAGTATGCATGGGTCCATGATCTTTTTTTCCAGTCCAGATATGGATTTTTTCATAAGGATGGCACCACTCACTCTTGCACTTTGCTAATGAGTTACTGAAAGCAGTGTCCATGCCCATAATTCATAACCACACTGGAGTTATTAGTTAAGCTTATTGCTGATGAACAAAGTGAGTGGGAGGTTGGTGGGGTTAATGACCTAAAAGATCATTACACTGTCCTGATTATGAGAGAAAAATGTTTCTTTAAAATGGAGTTGCCTGTAGCAATACAATTCCTGATCTGTTGGAAATGGTTTTCTGATGTGGTGTCAAAATTAAACTTAATGCTAAACTTAATGCTGATATAACTACTCAACAAGAGTATTTCAAACCGGCAGATCATGTCAAAAGTGTTTAGAGGAGGTTTCACAACATCAAGTTATGTATAATGTATCGTGATTAACAAATAATATTGTGATATTTTTAGGTTTTTTCATGTCATCCAGTCCTAACATGACAAAAAAAAGACTGACCTACTTTTCCGCAATCCATTCACATCTCTTGGAAGTCTTTTCTCTGCACAAGAAAAATCAGATCCTCTCCAATTTATTTTTATTATTGAGCACCTCCCCCATTAAACGTTGAGTCCTCTATTCTCCATTAGGAATGATTTTGGTGAAACTATCGTTAATAAATACTTCCTGGTATGTCAAGTTTACAAAATTCACAAAAATGTTTCGGCTTAAACCGTTAGCGTCATATTTACAGACTATGTGGGCAATCTGGTTTGAATACACAAAAACACAGAAAAGTATGAGTGAGGAAGATAGAGGCTGTTAAGTATTTCTACATTCATTTTTGCCATCTTTTATGTTACTGCAGTACAGTGTACTAGTCCAGTATATTTAGGGTTAGGGTTAGTTGTGTGGCTTTTCTGTGGCTTAGTTGTGTGTTTATGTTCTAGATTATGATTTTATCACAGTGTTAGGATAGGTAAGTAAGGTAAGTGATCCGGATCACATCAGGAATGGATCTGTGTACATAAACTGTCATTATAAATGGAATGTTTCTTTTTTTCTCCACAACGCACCGTTACATTTTCATATTGCAATATCATGATATTTCAATGCATTTTCACACTCCTAAGGAATGGACAGTGGAATTAGTCACACTCTAATTTATAATTTGTGAGAGAAAACATCACCACAGTCCGTCTGGACGGCCAGGAAAGGTCAGCGACTGAATACGAGGGCCAGACTAACTGGTGGGTTTCTGTCAAATGGAGATACAGCAGCAGGTCTACGCTACACGCAGTGAATGTGTTAATATGTCTGTTTCAAATATAATAAATAAAACATGGAATGTTTTTTGGGCTTCAGATGTCCATGAGCAATGTCAACAAGCTTAGCACTGCCATACTACTAGAAAAAAAACTAGTAGTGAATACAGTGTTTTATATGCATAGTCTGAACTAGAGTTCAGCTCTAAAAGAAGGTAGTTTACCACAAGTGTAGATTGCTGTTGAATGGGAGTATAAAGATTATCCCCTTCTTGAAAGAAGAAGAAACCTCAGAAAACTGCTTTTGGATAGATTTTTGTAGTGGGCAGTTTTTTTCTTGCAAAGAAAGCAGAGAACTAACATTACTTTTAGGATGTATTAACACCTGACTGCAGTCCACAGGTCACTGGTTAGTCAAGCATGCTTTTATGCCATTTGTCTAAGGCATGCTGGGCAATGTAGTGAGAGATGACAATTAAAATGATGAAATCTGCCGAACAAGCCGAGGTGTGTGGTGCTGCGCTGCAGACTTTTGCATAGCATGTTAAACACTATATTAAACTTCAACTGTAGGCCAGAAATGCCACATTAAGAAATGTTCCAAAGAAAATAAAGGGCAGTTGGCACTTTTTGAAATGGTTGTGAGGTTTTGATATGACAGCAATGATATGCTCTCATATGATACGCATCAAATACTGTTGTGCTGAGGTGAATTTTGATGACTCGGGGGACACAACATTTACTATTACCACTCATTCAACCAGAGCCAGAGCGACTTACAATTTGATCATGTAACAATAATGATGAAAAGTTCAACGTTTAGAGGGCATAGTTATTGTGAGTAGCTTTCAGTCGCATTTAAATATTGCACTTAGCCAAAGGAATAGTACGCTCCACTCTTGAGAATAAGTGTATGTAAGATGTAGTACTCAATTTTGGACGCACAGCAAATAATTCCATTTGCGCCTCTAGTGATAGAAACCCATGCATGCTGGAGACGAGGCTGTCACAACAGAGACGTGCTGAAAAGCAGTGGTTGTGCGCCAGTTAAACAACACTGAGGGGCTGCTTCAGCTCCATCCCAAAGGCAAGTGTGAGGACACTATTAAAGAGAGAGAGAAACATGCAATCTGCAGTGCACCCAGGCTCTCCACTAAAGTGCACATGACAACAAATTAAAGGGACCTGAATTTCATTACGATTCCAGCAGAGAGGTAATAATAAGTCAGATGCTTTCTCCCGTGAGAACGCAAGGCTGAAGTGAAGACGTTGCACTTGCTGCTTTGTATGCAGCTGTTGACCTCTACTGGGTTTCTGATTCATTCCTTGCATCTTTATCATAGCATTATGGACAAACACAATATTGCAAGTCTTAGTGAAAAGGAATTCCCTACATTTCCACGTAAGTTAATAAAGTTTTGCAGTAATATCTGACCGTTCTTATTGCCCATTTGTAAGGAAGTGTCCATAAAGAGCAGCTACTGTTTACAAAAGGGATGTATAGCCTGTTCGTAGGGTTTCTGCAAAAAGCTTAATACAGCAAAGTCTTGCACAGTGCACCCAAAGGCTTTATTCAACTTGGTGAAAGCTTTCATTCAGAATATTTTTCCACCTTCTACTCCAATTGTGAAATCCTAAAAAAAAAATGCTAGGCGTATAAAGGTATACAAAAGTCTAGAATGAAGATTAATATCATGGCAACGGCTTTGACATGCCGGTAAAAAAGAGTAAATATCTAAATGACACCTGATTTTTCTATGCTTTAAAACTTGGCTCTATTTCCAAGTGACATTTTCACTTTCTCTTTCACACCTCGGGGCTATCCAAGCTCACCGTACATGTCAACAAGACAGATTACAGCAACATCCTGCCTGGATCACTGCAAGGTGAAGCACATGTCCATTATTCAAAATTCAAAACAACAATAGGCATAAAGGACTGCATGCGGATGTTATAGGAATTAGCCATATACCACTGCACTCGAGAGGCATGGAACTGTGCTTTGGGGAAATGGAGAACTTGAGCTTAACAGATAAAGGTAGTGAAGGCAGCTTCGGAAATGGCCCCAGTGTATGAATGTTAGATACGTTGGCAAATGAAAGGTGGTAGATGGAGGAGGTATTTCGGCAGAGTTATGGAATTTATGTCCGTTCTACAGAATGACGGATAAAGTATGTCTGAATATCAAATGAACAGTCACTCCACTGATGTGTGTTACTGACAATAAGCAATGCCAGAGGGAGGCAGTCACAACTGTGTGTTCACGGGTCACGATAAGCCATGCAAGCCTCGTCTCGTTGACAGCAATTTTATAAAAATCAAACAAACACAAGTTGAGTGTTGTCAGTGAGACAGAGGCGTTGAGTGATGTCAACATTATTTAGGAGCCTCGCAGTCATGCCATTGCTAAAAGCCGAGCGACAGTTGCAAATTCGTTCCGACAGGCCTGGCCAGGCTAACCATCCCAGAGGCCCTTCTTCTACCAGATGCACTTACTTGGGACAGTGCATGGGACAAAGCTTCCAGAGAGCAAGATAGGGCATCTGTATACCCCAGTTCAGCTGTTCAATTCAGATTTATATCAATAGGGCTTTTTACAAAACACAGTTGTCACAAAACATCTTTACAGATGTCTGGGTATAATACCAACACAGGGGTGTGTACATGTAGGTATACGGAGTGTAACCATCTCTGAGGACACAGAGCTACCAAATATGCATTTACACATACAGTACATTTGATCTATGTATTTTGATTTAAGCAAGATTGAGAAGAGCAAAGACTTCACATTCATCTAAATGCAAGTTAGATGACCAGAAAGTTGCAGGTTCAAACCCCACTTTCTACCATTGTGTCCTTAACAAGATGCTTAACGCTCCAGAGGGACTGGCTCTGTAACTAAAGATTGTAAGTCTCTCCGGATTATGGCATCTACTAAATGCCACTTTACCATTTCCTTGAAAACTAGCAGAAGAGATTTTCTGCTGTTCTTTTTTTAATCACTGAATAATAAAATGGTAGCGAACACCTAGATACTACATGACAATTGTGTTAGAATGAATATTTCAAAAAATGATGTTTTTAAAATAGCACCAACAGTAACATTCCTGTCCAAAAATCTATTCTGAGCTGTATGTGATTTATGCACTAGACTGTATGTGATTTTCACACTATACTCCATAATGGGCTCTGAAACCTGCTTTGTGTTTCAGTGTAACAGTGAATAGTGATGTGATTTCTGATAGAAAACAAAATAACTACTTGGACCTGTATTTAGATAGTAAGACATTTCACTTTATTCTTTAAAACATTCCAGTTTTGGGTTTGTACCAAATAGTTTTGCACATGTGCATAGAAAAACATTATTGACTTTTAACAGCAGACACCTGGAGACGCTCGCTGTTAATAGTTAATAATGGAGTCAATAATGAGCACGTATAGCACATAAAGTCCTGATTTATTCTAAAGCTCATCAGTATAGGATCATGGAACCAGAATCATGAAAATCGCCAAGAAAATGAGCATGCAATAAATGAATGAACATCTGGCACGTCTGATTAGTCTGATTTGTTATGGTAATTATACTCTGACTGGACAACATATACTCTGTATCTGCCTAAACAATGTAACATAAGCAACATTTTCTACTTATCATTTTCTTTTAATGACAGGAAATACATTAACTTGACAGAGTGACTTCGATACTGAATATGTGATCATTTTTCCTTCATAAACTGAAGTCACTTCAACCTTTTGATGCGTTTCTTACTTGATGTATATTTCATTACACAAATGGATACACACTTGTTGGGAGGCCCAAAAACAACCCCACCTATCCAGACATTTAAACAGCACTGGGGTTCAAGGCCCAAATCAACCAGCCAAGTGAGGATTTGTAGCTATGGCAGGAGGAAACTCTGAGAGGAACCAAGAACAACCTATTGTTCTGATACCAGATAGTAAAATGACAAACAAAAAATACAGTCAGAAAAGAGTGTAGTTAAAGAAATGAGAGGTTATTAAAAGGGCATACTCAGATCAACCAGAGGCAAGACTATCTAAGATGACCGAAAGCACATTTGAATGCGATAAACCTGCAGTTATGTTTAACACAGATGTTAAGAAACTCAGTATAATGTCCATGTAAGGTTTTCAGAGTGGAATTCAAGCAAGTGCACTCACTAAAATCAGCCTCCATCGCCTTTTACGATTTGACAGAACACAACATGAGGCAGCAAGTGAAGTTGCCTGTTCCCTGGCCCTGCAATCATCATGCCACAAACTTTTAAAGCAGCAAGATTTCCATGATGTCTTATATTAAGTTTAGTTGGGCCTTGGCAACTCTTTCAATCCAGTTGACTTGGACCAGTTGATAATGCCGATTCAGCTCAGCACCTAGATCATGTTGTGATGTTTACCCTGGGTTGATGGCATGTGATGTCAGATTCATGATGGATGCTTTATAAACAGAGTCCAAATGACAATCTCACACCCCCTCCCTCCTTCTTCCCCGACCTATTCCATCAGAGGGAGGAAGGTAACCTCTGAGCCAATGGCAAACTTTGATGAATGGCTTGTCTCCACCAGGGCCTGCTAGATGAAACGGACATCCTCCTTCACCTTTCCCTCAGCCTTCAGCGATAAGTCTGCTATAAGTGATATAGGACATCAGCCCCCACCCTCTTCCTTCGACACCCTTTCTCCCCTCAAGAACACCCGACTCTCAATTCATCATTGAGTCGCTTTGTGCCATGTTTTGAGACCATACTGAAAGGTCACTCTGGTCTGGTGTAGTCAAAGATTTGGTGGGGGAAGAAAGAGTAATCTCTGCCGGATTTGACAGCTGTAAATTGCCAAGTTCGTCTCAGCCATCGTGTCCTTCTGGAAACTTCAGCCTGTTATTAGTCAGACTCACAGAGATGAGGCTCAATCAGATTTCATTCTGCTACTGCCTGTTCGACTATGTGCTGTCGGTTTAGACTTTTGTGGAGTTTACACGTAAGTCCACTCGGATGAAAAGGATTACTGAGCTGGTCTTATTGAGATGCGAAAAGGCCACCTGTTATACTGTGAATTCTGTCTGGTTTAGAAAACATGGGTTTTATGATCTTTCTTTTTTAAATGACTGCTGTGTATCATCACCTGATGCATTTGTTGGGCTTAAAATGAACGAAACCAATTAAGACCACTGTTTATGTAGGCCATTGCATGCATATCCATTACAGTATGTTAAAACAATTACTAATCTCATACAGTTAAATGTGACTAACATGCAAACAGAAAATAAAAACAGAATTAAAATGGGACAAATATAGAAGATCACCTTTGCCACTGTATTTTTGCAATGCATGCTAGGCTTTATGGAGACAGAACACTGAACACTGATAGGAAAAATAGGAATTCTCTTAAACAAAGTGCTACACAACAAAACAATGCATAACACAGCAACATATTAGGTGCTACTTTTGGGCTGGAATGTCCAACATGGTCAGTCACACACAGTGTATGATTTATATCAATGGCTTAAATTTCACCATTATAGGAAAGTCTTTATGTTGTTGCTTTCAGAAATGTGCACTACCACTCGAGCCACTGTAGCTGAATAGGCTCTAATGTTAATGACTGCCTCCATTTTCTATAATATCTCTGCTTCTTTTTGTCTCACCTTCTGCTCTTCTTTTCTTTTCAAACATCAGTCGTGTCTGCTTCATAACACTGCCCTCCTTTAATGCACTCTTACAGCTTTTCCACCTCTTGTAGCGCTCCAACACAATTACCAGTTTATCATATCAGAATACAAAGTCTCACCTCCACTTCGCTCGTGACCTCTGCTTCCTTCTTGCACTTAGTCCCATCTACAGCTGACCTTCGCCAGTCTTCATTTTTATTAGTCTGACAAAGGTGGCCTGTCACATCTTCCTTATAGACGTGTATGAAGCTGCTTCAGGAAGTCACATGTAGATGTGGAAAAATACAGTGTGTGCATGCAATGGCAGGTTGTTAATGACTTCAATCAATTTGCGTTTGTGTTTTCTGTTTGCATATTATTTATATATAAAAAAAATATATACTGTTTGTATGTTTATATGTTATAGTAATATATTATAATTGTTATTATTGTTATTATTATTGTTGTTATTATCATCATCATCAACGTCGTCATTATCATTATCAGCATCATCATTATTATTATTAATTAATTAATTTATTTATTTATTAATTAATTAAGGGCTAAATGCAAGGCTGTGTCCTTTCTATAGTACATTTACGGAGTAAAGCATGGTAAAGCATTATATAAAGATGAAGCGCCAGAAGCTTTTCACACATGAACACACACCCAAATAGGGTCTGGACATTGCCAAGAGTTGATCTTTCATGGAAAGACCATGCAGGAAGCAGGACATGGTGGTTTAACATTCCCAAGTCATACGTTGGCCATACACAACTGAGTCTCTCGGCGATACTTGAATTTATCTGATGATTTTGGCATTGGCCTTTACCAACAGAAGCTTCCAAATCTTGCCATCTCTCCACTTAGACTCACTGGTGGTTTCATGTAAATGACCCTTCCTCTTCACCCTTTGATGTTGGTTTTCCTTTGGTTTTGAGCCAGTCGAACACACACCCACTCGCTTGCTGTGAATTCTTCTGACCTGCTCTGTTTACACATAGACTCATTGGACTATGTGTCCAGACCTTGTATTGAGTGCTGAAAAGGTAATGTCCATTTAGGGTCCTGTCTGATAACTATGCACATGCATGCAGCTCCTCTGGGTAATGCCTAAGAAAGTTTAGTGGATGTGTGAAAGGAGAACAATTGTCCCACTACTGTGACACATTAGAAGAAATCGTACTGAGAGAGATGCTGTACCTTCTTACCCCATTGCTTTTTTTAATGAATCAGAGAACACACTGACTCTTATTTGAATATGTCTAAACTATTAGACCTTATACTGTCCTGTGACCATGCTAACAATGTTTCTCTGTCTGTCTGTCTGTTTCTCTCTCTCTCTCTCATTTTAATATTAATATATTGAAAATCTCTCTTAAAAGGAAACGTTTTTTCTAAATCTCTAAATGACTGCGTTTTCCCACTGACCTCAAATGTCAAACAGCCATTTGGTGTCAAACTTTTGCTTCTTTATTATGCTAAAACGCTTATGGTGCCAACAAACATTTAAAGCCATTTTTACCCACATTATTCCTGTAAATGTATCCCCAAAACTATTTCACATTTCAGACTTGTTGAACTGGTTGAACTCACAGAGTGACTTTCTGTGAGCTTTAAAAACGAACCGTTGTCTAACAAGCATCTGGCTACACATTTACATATATATGGATGGATGGATGTGTTTATGATGCATGTACTTATTTATTTAACTATTTATTTATGATTGCTCATCATCCAATGTTCTAAACGACACTGACAAGTCCACAAAACAAAATATTTTTGGTCATTATTGAATTGTTAACAAATGTTAGACTCACAGCTGCAGCTCTAAAGAAGCAACATTTGGACTCCAAACATATCTTTGATGATCAATACAAAACTGTGTACCTTTTAAAATAAAAACAAATGATCCCTTTAAGTTCACATGGCTTTCTCTGCATGATTTGAATTATAAATAGCATCTTTTGCAAAGTGTAGAATGTTTACTGTTTATAATAATTGAAATATTTAAGAAGATAAGAGAAAAATATATACACTCTCTCTTGTCACCTCTTCCTTCCCTCTCACATACATATAAACAGAAAGGTGAAACAACTGCTTCTCACAGGAGAAAGCTGATGGCCAGGAAACCTGCAAAGAGGAGCAGAAGGGTAATGTTAACCTGGGGGTCTGACTGCCTGTGCCCTCCATTTCAACTCATTATACTGGAGTCATCAACATTCCCTCTACCCTTGAACCCAAGAACTGCCCCCTCCTTGGCCACAGAAATCTGATGAGTGTTTTTTCTGATCCTGTATTTGTGGTCCAACTAATCTAAATAGGCAAGTTCCTGATATTCTTCAGTCCAACTGTTTGACTCAGTACAAAGGTCAGCTGTACACTAGACTGTATTTGAGAAGCCTGTACTGACATCTCTCTTATACAGAGAGTCACTTCCCCCAAGGACTTAACATATCACTGTAGGTCATTCAAAATAGAATCACAAAAAACAAACAAAAAACAAAGTGAAAGGCTGTGTGTCCTTTTCCTGATAGATATGTCATCTATCATAGAGTCTGTAGACAAGCCTTTATTTCCACCTTTTTTTTGTGAATCGAGTCCTGCTGGATCAACAGTCTTTCCGCTGGGTATAAAAAGCAAAAGGGTGGACCACAAATTGCTCAGCTGCCCCTCCACTCCGAAAGCAGAGCCATTGTAATGTCAAAGAGAAAACAGTTCAATTGTCATAGCAACGATGAAACACAGTAAATCTACTACAGCCTTGTTGTCAATGGCCGGACACAACTCTGGTTGAGTGAAGGTCATATAATTACAGGTTCGTTAACATAAGCTGCCATTTTTTTCAGCTGCAGCTGCAAAATAGGATTCCATAAAGGAATACATCCTCTTGGACTGCGGTATGTGTGTACAGCTATTGAAGAAACATACATGTTGATAAAAACAGGCAGAAGCACACAAAGTAAAGTTGGTTCCTTGCTTAGTGAGAAAGGATACAGTCACAAGAGAATACAGTGAGTGCAGGCATAGCTCACAGGGCAAATGGCCGTGTGTGGCTACATATAGTAACTGCTGAACCTGTCTATCAATTCACACCCACCCAAGACAGACCAGATGAAAGCAGTTCAAACAAAAGGCTAAATTACATCAGCAAAATTACATCCACAAATGTTTGAGGGCACCAAGGCTTTTCAAAACACCACACTTTTATAAGCAAGCATTTAGTCTCCCATGTATTGTTGTACTAGAGATCAGGTTGAAAAATTGCTTTAAAAACTGCTTTATGTGTCTGAGTAGAGGTGCACATCTTATTGATTGCTAATTTATTTCACAATATAGGCCTTTGCAATTATGATACTGTCAAGGATTGCTGACTGAATGTTTCTGTTTTGAGAATAAAACATTTGAACAATACAAAATTAGCCAGTCTGTCATATTGTATACAGCATAAGTCATGCTTTCTCAAAATGATTTTACATGTCCTACGTCGAAATGAGAAACCGTCCTTGCCTGCAGTAACCCTACATTTCTGTGAAGGCTTTCGAACATTGTGGTGAGGATTGGATTGCATTCAGGATACAGATTCTGGATAAGTCCAATCCAACTCAATCAAAAGTTAGTTTCACTGCTTTTCTATGCAGATTAACCCGTTTAATCCCAAAGTGCATCAATTTTACTCCTTAGACTTCCTTAACACACAATATGTTTGAATTTTTTCATTTCTTGGTGGTTATGGCAGTGAAAATGTTGCCGATGGGAAAACACCTGACCTATTTACCCCCACTATGTGGTACATGTGTAGGGAATGGGTAGGGAACCCCTAGACCCTCTGCGACCACTCACACGGCGCAGGGCC
>JBBPDB010000039.1:15007268-15025060 GCA_037974465.1 Brachypetersius altus
GCAGAGGAAGAATTTCGTGCTGTTCACACTGTGTGCTGTGGTGTGTTCACGTATGACAAATGGTCACTTTCACTTCATATGTACATATGTAACAGTATTACATCATTGCAGAGATAAATACTGCTATAGCAATATTGTGCAGTCCATCACTGTTCTCAGACCACAATACCCAGCACGTATTACACCACTGGTAATCCTGATTCTGACTGCTAGACAACTAAGCAATGGACTAATAATTACAACCACACTTTATTCAGAACAGAATAAATTAAAAAGATTTTAAAAAACAGTCCAAAAACAGCTTCAAGACACATTATCAAACAGTAGTGATGTGATGCATTCTACACTGTGGCTGGAGACTCTGTTTAAAATCATTTAATCTGGTCTTGCCAACATGTCTGATCCTCCTCATGGCACAAACGAGTCACCAGCAGGGAGACACATGATAATTGGGCAGAGAAAAAAAACACACAATAGGTTGTATTTTCTCATAAAGCAAAGTCGGGCCAGGCTTTTTCCGTTCCGCAGCCCCGTTGGTTTTAATACACAACGGTTTGGTAATTACACCGAATGATTAAATTGACCTTACTGGGTTTATTTAAGAGAATCCAATTAATCTAAGGATAGACGAAGCCCTTCACTGGCAGATTATAGCTTTATTTCCGCAGAAACGGGTCAAGGATCTAAAAACAGAGATGTCACTCTTTTGGCTGCGCTTGGGGACTGTTCAGAAGCAAGGGGATGTGGGTAATGAACATGCCTTTCCTCCTCACTCCTGCTCCCTTGGAGCTCTCTTATCTGGAGGCTTGTTGGGCTATTTGTTATGCTAATGAGACATCTTCAGCTCGCTTACCCTTCAAGATGCATTCCAGCAACACACCACCTATCAGAAATTAAACTAATTTATAGAGCAAAATGGAAGCTAATGTCTCAGGTGTTAATGTCGGAGATATCAGAAAAACAAAGTGAGAGAGAGAGAGAGAGAGAGAGAGAGACAGAGACAGAGACAGACAGACAGACAGACAGAGAGAGAGAGAGAGAGAGAGAGACAGAGACAGAGACAGAGACAGAGACAGACAGACAGACAGACAGAGAGAGAGAGAGAGAGAGACAGACAGAGAGAAAGAGAGAGAGAGAGAGAGAGAGATAGAGAGAGACAGACAGAGAGAGAGAGAGAGAGAGAGAGAGAGAGAGAGAGACAGAGACAGAGACAGGGAGAAAGAGACAGACAGAGAGAGAAAGAGAGACAGACAGACAGAGAGAAAGCGACAGACAGACAGACAGAGACAGACAGAAGGAACAAGAGAAAAAGAGTGAAATGAGATGACAGAAGGGGAGAGGGAGGGATAGAAAGACCGTAATGTGATATCAGAAAACCCGGCACATCTGTCAACAGACATCAATAACGATGACGCGCCGACTCTCTGTCTCTTTTAATTAGCTCCTTTGGCAGGACATTTTAATCACGCCTCATTCTCGGATGTTTCCTGCGAGTTATGGAACAAAGTCATTTGTGTGCTTTGATAAGTGAACCCACGTGCATCAGGACCTGTTTCCTTTGTGAGGCTTAAATTATTTTGGCAATTTTTTACCCTGCGTAAATGAAACCTTAATGAGTCGAACGGCGTGTAATTCAGCACCATTCATCTTAGTCTGGATCTGTGGGCAGATTAGAGCTGGATAGATGAGCATCCAGTTGCACCATGCTGTATCCTTAACCTTCAGTGGGGGAAGAGAAAAGTCGGCACCAAAAAGCACACGAGGAGCCATTCAGACGAGCGCTGTGAGGATCGAAACACTAAAGTAGGTGCGCTGTCATCCAACTGGCTTCAATAAAACCGCATAATGAGTCATTTTCCTCAAGAATCTTCGTTGACCTGCTAAAAGATGGGCACCGTCGCTTCATTTCTCTATTGTGCAGGTTTTACTCTCGTCTTTCATGCTGTAATTGTTTTTTTGCCTAATTGCAATCAAGTATTCTGATCACTGCTAGGCCTCTGAACCTCGTTCAGTTTCGGAAACATGTTTCTACTGTAGTTGAGATACCTTGCCGGCGAGATCCAATATGTTTACAGCAAAAAAAATATTCCAGCAGCCCCCCCGAAGACCAGACATAATGCTTTGATGAGTTGTAAAGAAGAGCTGTATTGTTCTAGCAGGTGTTGTCCACATCTGTTCTATAAAAAAAAAAAAAAATGGTTAGTTTTGCTCGGCGGCTCAATAATAGTGGCTCTACGCCACGATAAACAGGTGTAGCTTTGCTAAATGAAGTATTACATAGCCGTCGGTATAGTGTTTCCAACAACTGATTGGATTATGAAGGGGTTGAAAGTAGCTTTAGGAGCTGGGATTTTGCAACATTCAGTCGGCCTGGCACCAGTTATGAGCAGTACGGGGATTAAAGAGGGATTTGATAGTATTTCTGAGGGATATAGTGGACTTTAATACAGCGAAGCTGAGAACAACAAACAAAACTAGATTCTTGATAGGAATAAACACACTATATACGAAAGCGTCTTACCTGCATGCGCAAATACACTCTTCTCCGTTTCATTTCACTGCCTTTTGTTGGCTTATGATGCTTCTAAACTTGCCATCCTTGACCTAAGAATAGGTGTTTGATTGATCTTTTTTTTTTTTATTCACCACATGTATGCTGTGTCTGGTTTGTCTGGGTGCTGCCTTTGAAAGAAAAAAATCCATCTTAAATCAAACGCATTGGTCATTACACAATAGCATCTTTATCATCCTTTATCGTCCTATACTTTTAATCTTAATTTTTCTTAAACTAGTTCAAAATAAATCACTAATATCCAATAACAACAGAAATGATCAACTGACCTTAAAAAGCTTTCAGGGCAGTATGTTATATTTACTTGAGGCTTTTATCCAAAGCGACTTCCAGTCCATACCTACAGGGGGCAGTCTCCCCGGAGTAGATTTTTATTGTAGATTTTTATTGTCATTTCTACCACATACACAGTACATAGTAAAAATGAGACAGGACAAGACAATGTGTAGTGCAAATGACAATGGCAACATTCAGGATAAGTACAGTATTTGACCAGTACTGCAGTTTAGCAGCAGAGATGTGCAAGAGAATGCAGGACATCATTAAATAAATATGTGCAATTTAAAAAAATAAATAAATATGACTGTGCAGTTTGTAGCAGCATAAAAAACAGAAAGAGAGAGTCATGTGTTTTTACAGAATCTGTAATATGAAAAGAGTATTTTAACTGGTGATGGTTGAGGACTCTGATGGCCTGAGGGAAGGAACTGTTTGCCATTCTAGTAGTGGAGGCTCTTGCTCAGGAACCCAGTGGTGGTATGCTAAAAACAGGATTCAAACCCATGACCTCTTGTTCCAGAGGCAAGTATTCTCCCCACCAGTCCCCACCACCACAAATAAGAAATGGGGACTTTCAAATTTGCCTAACAAAACTGCCTAATGTTTTTAAGGCATTGCAGTACTGCTGCATCTGTATTTTACCATCATGGAGAATAGTTCAGACACCTTTGTTTCATTCTCAGGCTGAACCTATTGGCTCTAGACACATTTGTAATGTGTCTAGGCCAAAGAGTCTGAGCTTCAGCTTTAATTGCACAGGAGAAAAATATTAGAAATGAAAAATCTCTCACTGAGGTCCGACTGACTGTCCTCACAAAGAAGAGGTTATGCGTGTGCATGCAGACAAAAAACCAGGAATTTACATTTCCAGTAAATCTGACAGAAAGGACAATAAGAAGATGGACTAGGATGACATCTGTGCACTCCTGCAAAGCAGCCTTCACTATTAATCACCCTCCTCCACCACCACCACTACCCTCACCCTCTTCACAATGACTCCAATTAATTCCTGCAGAAGATGAAAGTATTATTGCGTCTTTACCTCTCTAATCTTTTCACTGATCATAGATTTAAACGGCACGGAGTGTCAAATCACACAACAGAATGCCAGCTTGACTTCTTCATAAAGGCATTAGCTACGTAATCTGCTTCTTTTGTTTGTGCCGTGGCTGAGTGGCACGGAGGCGCTATAATCACTTTTAAAGTTGAAAGGCAAAGCAGATTATACGTAAAAAAATACAATTGATGCCAACTGGGAACACTGTAACCTAGATAGCACTTGGTTATCACTTTAACATTAACAACAGTGAAGCTAGAGCAGGCATCGGAGATAGATCCAGACTAAAAGGTTTTCTGTTCAACAGCTAACCTTCTGAAACCACTACTGAGCAAACATGATAAAAGTACGTTGATGAAGGATTTCCTCATGCATAAGAAAAAACACCACAAGTTCGTTTGCCACTGGCGTAATATTTCTGCAGAAGTCTGATGTTCTGGAGTACTTTAGATGTATATTATAAAAGTTTACAAATGGATCAACATTCACACCATTTATGGAAGCATGCTGCCCCTCACAGACTGCTGTTGATCAACTTCCCTTCAAATCGTTTTTGGTGAAGTAGGCCAGGTTGTGCTTAATTCACAAAATGAGGCTATTAAAATACATTTGTTGATAGCCAGGAGATCACAGCTTCCTCACTCTATATTTATCCATGTTTGTTTGCTTGCTTGTCCCCACTGCCCCCTACACTGTTTACTGGGATAAACCAGGCAACAAAGCACACATTTTAAATATTTCAAACTTATCCAGCACGGTTAAGTGCGATATGCTTGTTTATTTTCCCTCTGACTAAACGGGTATTTCTACATGACAGAAAAGGGGGCCGAGTTTCCCACTTAGAGAAGACCTTTTGCTAGTGAGTGGTGTCTAGATTCACCAATAGAAGAAGTTCTCTGTGCCTCAGGCAGAGACACTGAGCACCCAGGCCCTGGCGGTAACCGATCATAGGAGGGCAAGTGAATAAAATAAAAATAAAAGTTTTAATCATAAAACTTTACTCATGGTGTAGTTTTATTGGTGCAGTGTGGTGCAATAGAACAGACAGAGAATCAAATACAGCACACCCCATTCAGGGAATTAGATCACACCAATAAGCGTCCCTGGGCAAGACTCCTAGCGCTACTAACTGGGACGTGATTAAATTGTAAGTCGCTCTGGATAAGAGTGATTGCCAAATACATAAATGTAAAAGTCCAATAAGTCTAGCCACCACAGTGCGACAAGGGTGTAAACTCGGTCTTTTAGCTTTGTTCCTCTGCCGTCCAGAACACTGGAATTGAGTTACGGCCCTCTGCCTTTGTTTTACCAAGCACCAAAGTAAAAATACTGCTTGCCGCGCTGAAGTTATGGTGTTATGCCTATATATTGTATGTAACTGAAGCGCTTTTCCCAAAACACATTAACTTCAGTAAAGTAAAAAGAAAATTGTTGCAGTGGTTGTTCTGCTATCTAGCATTAAGAATGGCCTTTTCTCGAGGGTAAACGATGGTTGGGATGGCATTGAAACGCAAACGCCAAGATCAAGGCAAGGGTGAAATGGATACATGAAAAAAGGACACCGGTAGCCTTGATAGCTGGCTAGCGATGCAAACTTGGGCTAACCTAGTTGACACACAAAATACAACCGTTCCTGACCCACAAACTACACATAATAGATGGTGTGCGAGCTGCAAGACACCATAAATCAAAGCCTGGATACTATTAAATAGTAGTACAAGTTTTCTCGTGTCATACAGGGTGGCTAGACTCCACTCACTGACAAAGTACCACGGCTAGCGGAAATGTTTACACCACGCACACAAACCAACCCAGCAGATATAACCTAGATCGCTTCTTACCTTCTCTTCAAACCTGGTCAAAATCCATGGAAAACAACATTCACTGAGAAGACAATCCATTACGAGTTTTCAGCGAGCCCATGCGCAATAGAAATGTGCCGGTTAGTCGAATCTATCAAGGTGCAAAGTTATCATCCGGAGGTTGTCATTGACTTTTAGATAACGCTGTGGGGAGACTATTAGCTAAGTTCGACAGTGTTGGTTGAAGAAATATTTTGCTTCTCTCTCGCTCACTCACAATTCAATTTTCAATTCAGTTCAATTTTATTTGTATAGCGCACACGTGAATTTTTTGTTTAAACGTTCTTGTTAATTAAAAAAGAAATCTTGTTGTTAGACTCCCTTTTAAACCATTATAAATGGATCAATTTTACTCAAAGTTTGAGAGAGAGAACTGTACAGTCGTACATCATCTGCACGTGGTACAAGCATATTCGTTTTCTCAAAGGGTAAATGGTATTTGAGAAAGGGCCAAATCAAACCATTCAAATGTAAGAAATATAAGGGGAAGGTTACTTTGACCTCTTAAAGTATTAATATTATTTTTATTATTAAAAAGTACAACGTGAGGTTTTAAATTGATCCAGTGCTGTTTTAGCCTTAAAATTCTATTTTTTTTTTAAATATTCTATTTATGTAATATTAAGCCTTGCTAGCCATAACTCACTAAATGTGAGACTATAATTGTAAGGATAGAAATGTTTGTATAAAGCAGAATGCAGTAACCTCTGAATAAGGGTCAAAGACCAAGTTTGAGCTTAGGATTTTTTTATGTAAATAAATGTATTCATTTTGACAACTACTCATTTTTCTCAGTTTCACACTCCAGGAAGTTAAGGTCTTTTGCCTTTGTAGGGCAGTATACCAATATATATTTTGGTATAGCTGTAATAGTAAGAACATATTGCTTTTATAACTGAATATTATTAGTATTGTTCATTTTATTATTGTTATTAATTCAACAGAGTCAGGGTTACATATGGTTTCCTCTGGCATGCATTTAGTAACTGTAATAGCACATTATCTAACACATAGGAAGGCACTAACTGATCACTGGCATGGGTTACTCTGCATGGTAAATGAGATTTCCAGGTGCTAAAAACACCATTCTGTTGTTTTTACATGTTGTTAAGAAGACCTAGAACTTTTAAATGACACAATGAAAGTGACAATATTTTATAACCCCTTGTGATTCTGGGCCTGTGGCAGGACCATGGATACGGAAATCCCTGATGTTTGGTGAACTGTAGAGCTTGCCTGATTAGAGAAGGTGTGGTTGTAAGGTATGAAATAATGAATACGTGTCCTAAAAATGTTTGGTTACCACCTTTACAATACTGAGATATGGCCTTTAAAATACCAGTCAATGAATAGGGACAACAGTTAAAAATGCCTTAAATTGGGTAAGTGCTGCCAGCTAAATAAATGCGTAATTGGAATGAGGCCAAAGATATTTTTTTCCCAAAAAAAAGTTAAGGTGCCCAGATGTTACCATTGCAAAGACACAAGAAAATGGCCAATCAGTTTTTCAAATAAAGGAAAAATCTCATTAACTCTCAAGCCAGTGTAGCCACTCCTGAAATACACGAGGAAGTCTGGGGCAAACTAAATACCACTAAATGGTTTAGTTCTGAGACAGCGTATACAATGCCGAATATTTGTAGAGTTGATTCTAAGACAGCTGATCTAAGATATGGTCAAGTAAACATGTATGGGTCATTTATCATAGTCTGACCATGGTCCTAATCATTTGGAGGTCAGTGGCAATTAAAGCATTAGGTCCAGGCCAACACTGGCTGTTTCAAGCTTGAGATGTCTGTGTTGCAGCTGTGTTATAAACAACTGGCTGGTGGCAAGACTGAATGATAAACCTGTCAGAAATGAATGCAACACGGATGCAAGTGTTATTTATAAATGAAGAAGCTCATACATGGAAAATTAACATACATGGTCACTCTCATGATTTGATAATTGTATCTGCCGCCCAGTATAAACAAATTATGAAGGTCATGTGAAAATACTGGAATATTCTGTATTTTATTCATCAGTTTAGCAGTTTGTGTGAGCCTATACTGAAGGATAGGAGCCTGATTGCTCACATAAATTTCAGTAAAAGTTGTACATTATGTATTAACTTATTATATCATGAGGAAACCATTGCATTCAATTTTAGAGGGAAATAACTAACAAAATACACACTGCTTTTAGGGAACTGCAATTCCAAGATTATATTCCCATGCTACTCTTCCATATCTGGAACAATATACCAACTCCGAGGTCATTTAACGACATGCTGATTGGCACAGAATTAATATAACCTAAGGTTATTTCTACGGTTCATTTACCGTATTACCAGATAAAAGGTGCCAGAATCTTCGCTGATGCGGAAACTCACAGTCCATAAAAATGGCTCCGATGGGATGTATTAAACTCACTGAGAAACATCAGGAATAACTACATTAGTCCACCTCCCTGTGTAAAACTACTCTGTCCAAATAGTACTTCAAGCGGTCAGAAATCACAACTAACAATGAATGACATTAGAAGTGTGAGAATCATCCAAAACAGTAATTCAGAAATTAGTCATTGACAGGTTCCACTAGTCACAGGTCAGGAGGGTTCTGTTAGCTCATTAGATTGGCGGGTGCAGGTGGGACAGGTTAAAAAGAGACAAAGCAGAGTTCCGACAAAGTTACACCAGGCAACAGAAATGTGTTTAATTCCATTTTGTAGTGTTTCTTCTACAATCTCTGCGCTGATTTCGGTGATAACTTTTATTGCCATGTAGCTTCTAGGGTTTAGTTAGAAACGTCGTTTTTAGAAAAAACGAAACTCGGCGGCTCGGCTGACACGTCTTTTGTTCTACTTATAACTTTTTGCATATTAATATGTTGTTTCTTTGTTGTACATGTAGATAACAGGGTTGCCGACTCACGCATCAGTGAGACTAGTATGAAAATAATTGTAGCACTACAACAACCTCATAATGAACATTTTAGTTTATCTCTAGAAACATTGAATGGAGGAAAAAAATGATTTTCTGAATCAACAAAAGTTGACTAAGACCTTTCATAAAAATGTGTTACACAGTGTTCTAAATGACTTACAGCATCATATTACAGGTTGGGTTGGGTTCAGGTTGTTGATCAATATCTTTGCAGGTTTGACACAGCGATGAAATCTACATTTGGAATCTGATTGAGCCTGAAAAATAAACTGATTCCACAAAAGCTCTTTATCTTAGTCTAGTATTCAGAAAGTCTAAAGGGATCACTTTACTTGAACTCAGAGTGTAAGAGGATGATTTTTTCTACCATTGCTGTGCTTATGTGTTCCATTACACCTAATCAGGAAAGTCCTGAATGCTTACGTTGTGTTCATTTGTCTGAGTGTTTTTATTGACAGAAGGCAAGCCAGGCATCACCTTACACCAATCAGGTGTTATTATTGGACCTAAACTCCATTAGCTGTGACTTTGTACAGCCTGTGAAAAAGCTTTGGTTTCTCAGCTCAGGGACTGTGGAAGGAAATAGTCTTTGCATGGCTGAGCAGGTCACAGCTCTAACAAACAGATGATATAATTTAGAGCATACTGTGAAATAATTCCTCCCACCATCCTTCCCAATATTTTCATTTCTCATTTAATGCATTGAAAACTCGGGAAAATGCATTCCTTATAAAAATAAATAAATGAAGGGGGGGAAAAAATCAAGCAGATGAGCCATTACTCAGATGCACCAGAGTGCTGAGGCATTACTGAGCACAGAATACAAAGGAGCACACACACAAAGGAATGACAGATACATATTTGAAGGTGAAATTACATTTCAGTTCTCTCTTCAGAGAGTGAAGCGGGTGCGTTCAGGAACGGAGAGGGAATTCTAGGCAGGAGGACAGTTTTTTTGTTGTTGTTGCTCCCACTGGCAAAACGCTCCCTGTCATTCATTTCAAAGTCATCAGTGGGCTTTATTTTAGGTAAGGATAGAGTTTTTAATAGCGGAAGTAGGGATGAATTTGTCACATGCACCAGTCAAGTGACACGCAAGGGTCACAGGAAATGAGAGTGTCACTAGGTATATAAACAGGAAATGGGTAGATCCTGGTTGCTCATTCATCGAGTCTCATTCACCTCGCCCAGCCGACCACGTGAGTACTCCCTTATCTTGAACGTAGGTTCCGGTGGGAATCCTTACTCTGTCTTAGAGTGTTTGCAGAACAAAGTGTGTGATTCTCCCAACCCACTCGCTTCTGTCCTTGCTTGGGTTCATCCATCCCGCTTCACGGGTGAACTCCTGGCCAGGTACAGTCTTCACATCATTGTGACGGAATGAATGAGCCATCAGGATCTACCCATTTCCTGTTTATATATCTCGTGACATGTCCATTTCCTGTGACCGTCGCACATGACCTGACTGGTGCATGTGACCGAATTAGCTTCAGAGATATCCGAATTACAGCAGCCCCACACTAAGACAGATATAAGACTCTTTGTCCGAGAGCGGCGTACAGGATATGGGGCTGAGGATGCCTTAGGCTTTTGGGTACGACTCAAAACATTTCATTCATTCCCTTGTTCATTAAGTCCATACCTACAAACTATTTTTTGTAATGTTATGGACATCAGTCCAGTTATAGCAAATCCATTTGTGTCTAATTTGCAGACGACCGAACCCTAGTTATGAATAAGCAGCTCCATTCAGTCAACTACAGGTTAGCCATGGCCATTCATGCTGAAGTTATATAGGATGTGTTGGAATGCTTTTTTGAGTGAGGCACAATACAGGATAACCAATCAGACCAGAGGCTATTACTTCAAAAGTGTGTGTTCAGTTGCAAAGAGAGAGAATTGATGTTTTAGTGTTTGTTTGATATACCAAACCATAAGAACATCACAAAAAAGACCTCAGGGATAAAAAATACAAGAAAAATGTAGACTATGGGCCCATTAAAGTAGAACTATGGTATCACAAAAGCCATCTGTGAAGATATAGATCCCCTGTGCATATTTTGCACTGATTTCCCCCACAGACGCAAGTGAAACCTTCAAATATTACAAGCATTTTGCAGTCCAAATGAATGCAGTTAATGAAAGAACTATTGAAGTACACCCATTCCACACCATTTAATAAAGTGTCTTTTTCTGATACAGATTCATTGTAAAGATTCAGTTTTCTCTTCTTTCTGCCACTGAAATTCTTAGTCGATTCACATATTGCTTTCAGCAAACTGCCTCAGTAATGACAGACGTAATACAAACAGGATTGTTAATTATTATTAACAACCTAAATCAACAAATAATTAGTGATAAGGTGTTGAAAACTGTCCATGCAGACAAAACAGGTTTGTGGTTATTTATTGCATTAACTGCCTATAAAAACATGTAGCAACAAACTGACTATTACTGACCATAACTACAGAAAATAACTATTTGTTTTGCATAAAGAGAGTAAAATGTAAAGGGACGTTTGCAAACATTCACAACTCTAACGCAAGAGAATGAAGGGTTGAATCTGTTTAAACTGAATAAAGATAAAGGGCTGAGAAATCTTCATGGTTCAGGTGGCAACCTTTTGCTGAGAAGCGAACACTGCATATGTGGACACTTTATATAAACACACACACACAGTCAACAGCCTCAGAGCTTTGAACATGGTATTTCATTGTTTTCGGTTTTCTGAAAGGTTTTGATTGCTTGCAAATCATCTTAGATGATCAAGAGGTACTGAGCAAAACATACATACACCCGAACCCTGGATAAGGTCCTGAAACTAATGTCAGTTATGAGGTTTATACAAGATGGCTCTAAGTACAACATAGATACTCTCTGTAAATATTCAAAAAAATGTTCAGGGAAAAAAACACTCCAGAGTTAAAAGCAGTAGGAGACTTGACATTATCATAGATTATGCAAAATGCAACATGTGTTTTGGCCTGAGAATAATGTGCAAATGGAAAAAGGCTCACTGAGTAGGAATGAAAGGAATGTAAAAAGGTCATTCGGTTACAGCTGGTCATCTCTCAATAGCTCGAAAGAAGCGAGTGAATTAGCCACAACGTTCATTTCTAATGCACATTACCTTCCACAGAAAGTACTTTTGGAATTAATAATAAACTCTCCAACCTGCCTGGGTCTAAACTGCCTTTAACAGTTGATTTACATGCATTTGACTGAAACAAAGACCCAGCCCAAAAGAGGCAAAATGTCAGATTGTTGGGGTTTTTTTGTAGCAAACAAGTGTTTTATGCTAATAGCTGTTATGCTAACTGTTATGTGTATGCCACTTACGGAGTTCAAGTTTAAAGAGGCCTAAAAGAGGCCTCCTGAAAAAATAAAGAGGGCATTTATAATGCTATGCCTTTAACCTTATCTCTAGGTACTTTATGAGTGTGTGTGTGTGTATGTGTGGGAGACTGATGGGCCTTCAGGACTCCTCAGGTGCGGATGCCAGTGTCAGGCCAACAAATCTCCTTGTGTACCTGCAGCCTTCCAGCAGTGATGTATCAGCCTTAGAGCACCTACTGCTGCACTGGACCTGTAGCTGTGTAGCACACCAAAATGTAGACCCTGCACACTCACACAAGACACACAAACACACACACGCATTCTAGTGTAAATGCCAAGGATGAGGTCATCAACATCGCACCACCCACAGTCAATGTCACCTTCACCTTTCTCGGTTCAGCTGCCGAGGCTTGAGGCTTGCATTTTACATGCTACACTCGTGGCTTTAATGGCTGAAAATGGATGCTTTAGAACATGGCAATTGACCAGCACTGACACTCGACCTTGGCACATGGAATTTTCCTTTTTTAAATGTGATCTTAGCACATAAATGCCATTACGGGACCATTACTAACCAGTGTGCATATGTGGTGTTCTAGACTCATGAACACAATGCATTAAAATGGGGCAACTGCAAAGAAACAAAAACCTCATTAAGGTCTTAAAATAAAGTCAGAAGCTAAAGCCCCTGGGTAGAAGATCACACTAACAATTACGGTTACAAAATCACAGTTTTAAGGAAAATCTTAGCTCTAATTTCACAGGTCATGCTTATTATAATTTCAAATGATCCCATTTAACATTCATCTCATCAGTTTGGTATTGGTAACACTTGACAGAATGGCAAAATTCATAAAGAAATATACAGAAGTCTAGATAAATGTTAAAGCTTATTCCAATGTCAGTGTCAGATTTGAGGAGATCTCGCCTCCAAAAGTGTGATAGCTGATGCTTCTATAGATGTATGTCAGCTTGTCTGTGTATCAGTCATATATGCTGCTGTTCAGGTATGAGTTTCCTAATCCTAAAAGCATTTATGTTTTTGTCATACAGCTACTAAAGTTCTGGTATCTTTTCGGTGGCATGAAGCGTACAAAGGCCCACAAGTTCTTTTGGGTGTTGAGCCCCTTGAGCACTGACCAATCACAGGTTTTGTGATGATGCGCTTTCATCTGTGGGGTTAATCCGGCTATGTGCACAACACTGTGAATGAAACTTTGTGTCATTCATTTTCTCCGGTTTCATCATTGTTTATTAAAGACATATGTTGTCTCCACAAGAAGTACACAGAGACTTCCCTTTTTTCCCTACAGATTCCTGTATTAGTTTGTAAGAGAGCTCATCCATTGTAATAAATATCGAGGAGATTAGCTGGAGGAGTGAGGAAGAGTGTGAGAACCTAATACATGAGTAAGAAATGGAGCAGAGAAGAGAGAGACGGACCGACTGCAGGCTGGATGGAATAAATGGGGAGAAGAGGCAAAGAAGATGCGCCAAAAACAGTGGCAGAGAAGGAAGGATGGAGGCAGCCCCTGGGCTTCTGTCAGACTGGTTTAGTTTGTCCATCCCATGAGCACAGATCAGGGACATCTGGAGGGTAGACAGTGACTGACATGGCCGCTTGCCTCTTTGCCTTGCTTCTATGCAGCAGAAGTGCAGGATCCACCAACATCCTTTACTACAGTACAGCGCAGGACAGGCATGTCCAGAATCCAAGAATTCAGGAAAGTATCAAATCAAAACTAAGAAGACTGAAAACAGTAATGAGAAAATGAGAATGTCACCAAAACAAAATAATAATTATATATATACAGAACCCTTGTAAACACCACATTCATCCTTGTCTGTATAGCTGGTTCAATAAAATGCAATAGGTAAGTTCATGGAACCAGAACTAATCATCCTTGTATAGGTGTGTCATGCAAGACTCCACAATGTGCTCGCAGATTAATGATAAGGAGAGTAAGAGAGAAGCTGGCACTCACTTAAAAATGTTAAAACAGTATGAGCTATATTTTACAGAGCACCGAAATCAATTACCTTCAACATTACAATACCTAGCATTCATTCATAGCATTCATACAGAAATACAGAGGAGCTATGCAAGCTAAATAACTCAATACTGCTTTCTGTGGCTCAGCCAATCACCTGAAAACCACAACGCTGCAATAAAGCTAATTACTTTTTACTGTAGACATATTTAAGCTGTAAATACAAACAAAAGCTTTGCAATGATGTTCTAATGTTATTCATTTTTTGTGTCTTAATTTGTCCATAGTCAATTTCATTCTTACCTCAGTTAAAGTTACATCCTAAAGCAAGATTTGAGACATTTTCAAGTAAATTCTGATTGGTGCATTAATAGAGCAGGCTATACATTGAAATGTATAAAACCAATTTAATGGCTTTCCCCTTTTTATGTTGTTCTTTCCATTGCACTGCAGTGGCAGCTCTGCTCTGCTGAAGTGATGGTTGCCAGGTTACCGCCTCTCAAAATGCACAATCATAATTATTTTGAATAAATAACAAGGGTTCTATTAAAAAAAAAAGGACATGAGCGAAATCTGAATTCTGGTCATGTAAGAATGCAGGGGTAGCAGGGCTTGAACACACTAGCTTTGTCTCTTTGTTGGGGTGTGTTTGCGTGGATGGGTGCATGTACATACAGGTTTGGTTGAGGTTTTTGGACGTGAAACAATACTTTAGAAATATTTGAGTGCACATAATCTTAATGTTGAAGATCCATCTGCCTAGAACACAAGGACAATAGGACCTTCTGTAGTGTTTGATTTGTTGTGTGTGTGTCTGTGTGCTTACCAAACTTGCATTTCTGGGGTGTAATGGCGCAGAAAGGTCAAGAGGAGTGTTTGAGTGTGTGTCCTTGTGTTAGATGAGGAGCAGGGAGTGTGTGGCGTGTTTGTAAACACTCTGTCTATTAGAGGTCCTCCTCTGGAGCATGGCATATGCAGAGATGATGTTCTTTTGCAGCCTGCTAGTCCATAAAACTCCTGCCATATCACCATTAAAAAAGCCTTTCTTTTTCCAGATGGTCAGTTTTTCTATGGGGTCCCAGAGGCGTGCATATACAAACACAATTTGAACAGCGCTGTGTGAGCCTATCCAGGCATGGCCACTTTTTTTTGTACCCCAGAACAATTCAATTAGAAAAAGAGAGGTCCTTTCCGAATCACAGATGAAAGGCAAACAGGATATTTACATCTCTCTTCCTCAATTTCTTTCTCTCTGACATTTACGGGCCACTACTTTTTTCTCTTTTCATTTGCCCTGGAAATCACATTCCCTCCCCCACGTTTTTTTCCTAATAGTGTGTAAAGTTTTAAAATGGAATAACTGAAATAATTAATATAATTGATGCAACTGTAGTAATTGTCATTTGCTGTTACATGAACATGGATGGTTCTGATTCTAAATGGATATTAATAATACTAATAGTAGTAAGTAGTAGCAGCAGCAGCAGAAGTAGTAGTAGCAGTAATGATATTTGCAGATTGCAATGGTAAGTACCTGATTAGGCAATACAATATGTCTAGAGAAAGAATATGATGCAATATGTTGCGATATGAAGACAACACGTCAGATATACAGTAGTCCCTCAGTTTTACACGGATTTGCAGATTCAGTCCAACAAGGATTTTTTCTCAAAACCGTATTACCACCACAAGTCCAGTGGTGGCGGTAATACACTGAAAAGTTATCAACCACCATAAAAAGAAGAAGAAGAAGCTGCTGCACCATGTAGCATGTCTGCTCCATGTATTAGTAAGCTATGCTCTGTCTAAACATGTGGGTAGAGAGAGTTATTTCAATGTTTCTTGTGTACAAAAAAAAAAAAAAGAGAAAACTTCAGTTTAGCTCCATTTTACTCCATTTTAGAAATCCAAAAAGTCCAGAAATCCAGGAATTGAGGCAGGGAAGCGGCAACATAGCAGCGTCCTGCAAACCGCTAATGCTAATGTTTTTTTAAGTGATGAAGTTTCCTGATTCTGATTATTTATTTACCTTTACATTTTCTTTCAGGATAATGCATTAAAACTGAGTTTATAATGAAATGATGGGAGCATATTTAGGGTTTACACTATAAAAATAGGCATTTTAGGCCTTTTTTTTTTTTTTTACAAAACACAACAATCGGTTTTTAACTATCCGCAGGAGCTCTTGGAACGTAACCCCTGTGAAAAGTGGAGGATTACTGTAAAGAGTATTTGACAACATCACCACCATGAGTAAATAAACTTATAATCTGACATTTTAAATGAAGGTATTTTTTTTTAAATGTTATATAATTAATAGATAATACTGGGGGCTTCTAACAGTCAGGTGTGCTGATCAGGAAGGCAGGAGAGAGAAACTGTTAGTCATAGCAGTCAGTATTTGGGCATATGTCTCTTGTGTGAGAGTCTGTGGGTGTAAAAAAAGAGGAGCACACTGTTCAAAAACACGTGCCCCAGATCACATAAAGCTCTGTAACATTATCTGTTTCAAACAGACCTACAGCACAAAGCAGCGCTACAAAAACACTCATTACAGCAGGCCAAACTGTGAAAGTGAAGCTGACTTGAGTGCACAATTAACAAGGAGCACTAACAATGATATTCACGTCATTCACGCTCACAATATCCTAATGAACATACTTCACTCTGGGCTCTTTTCCTTCTGTGCTGAATGTGTGACGAACAGAAGGCACCCGAGTGCAAGGATTTCTTCTTTGATACAGTATTTGATATAAATATTTCTGTGAAGTATGCTGGATAGCCCTTTGTCATCCATAATTATGTGCTATATAAGTAACTTGAAAATAAAAATAAATACACAACCAACTCTATATCTTTATCCAATCTATATTAAAAGACTATTATTAAAAAAATATTACATGCTGGATGTTATAAACATCACATTCTCAGGCTAAAGCCATAAATATTGATCTAGCAGTCACTGTATCAATAAATAGAGTCCCATGTGTTTATCTGGGATATATTACCATATTAATATTTTTAACGATGCTAGTAACACCCTGGCCATGTGACTGGCTGAGAGGCGATATCTTATGATAATGGCACTCTAAATGAATCTTTTAGGATCCCTTCACCTTCAAGCCTAGCAATGAACCATTAAAAAATATAACAGCTACAGTTAATTTTATTTAATATCGGGCCTGCTGAAAAAAAATGGATAACTCCTTTCCCAATGGCAAGAAATGCAAGTGAACAACAAAACAAAAATATTCCTGTTGCATTTTTTGTGCAACATATCTATGTCCACCTTTATCTGTAGTCAAGAAAGATGCTTTTCCTTAAACATGGAAAAACCAGCCAAAAACAATTAGAATCCTTATTCAATGAGCAGGAGAACATTTTATGGTACTGATAAATATAAGGCAGTTCATAGGGACCTTTTTGACTGCTGGAGGCGTACATCACTGTCGCGGTTTCAGTTTGTGGTTTTGAGCTGCAGAGAGTTGTTCATATTGCATTTGAATGTGTTACAAAAAGTTCTGATAATCAATAGGTTGACGTGAGAAACAGACTTGACGTTTGCTAGTGTATGTTAGACCACCCTATAAAAAGAAATAATCACCAAAAGTATGTCTTTCGTTTGTGCTACGTTTGTGCTGATTTGTGCCGCAAAAATGAACGTTTGTGCTAGTTTGGTGTTTAAGATATTGAACATTATTTTATTTGACAGTGTGACGTCACTTTCCACCCCATGTTGCCCAAATCGCTCCAAACCGGCGCAGTTCGT
>JBBPDB010000039.1:15034628-15055478 GCA_037974465.1 Brachypetersius altus
TTTTTTGGGCCCGGGGGGCAAACCCCTCCCCCCCCCCCCCCCCCCCCCCATCGCTGGTCAGAACATCTGCTGCCAGTGGCCAGGCAGTACGTTTTGTTTTTACATATGACTCTTAACAAAACTGAAAATGGAACTTTGATTGGGCGGTGGAAAACACCTCAAGTGTCCCATGTATAAACCCGCATTAATTCTTCACTCTCGTGGCAACAAAACTTATGTAAGGCACATACAGGAATCATGCTGTACCTAAACTGTACTGTGATGGTACAGAACATGCATCACACTTTGATTTGCCACTGTATGTCAGTTTGATAACGGTGTTGCTGAACAGTGCAATTCTCACCCTAAAGTTTATGGTCGGTCATCATCCCAACAACTGTCCACAGCCTTTTTTTGTCAGAACTGCTTTTGTTATTGTGCTCTTCCATTATTTATTATTTTTCTCAGCTAGTTAGTGATGGCCCGGCATACCTTCTCATTGCTTATTGTTAGTTTGTATCTTCTTTTGTTGTTTTTTGCACAGACAATAACAGAACAATAGTCCATTTCCATTTTGACCAATCAGAAAGCAGTGATGCAGTCAGCTTGGCTGCAGACCCGAGTCGTATATATGCCTGACAGTATGCATACGACTCGGGTATGGTTCACTTTATTTGTACTGGAAAAACATACATCCAGGGTATTTGTAGTAGTAGTTACTCAAAGTTCTTTGGATCATTAACAGAATAAAAGCAGGTCATTCTAGGGGCTAGTACAAAAAGGCAAAGTGATAAACTGAGATTGGTTGGGGAGGTGGCTGTAGAGACTGAAAGCAAGTTGTGTATGTAATGTCATTGAGTGGACCACCTAAATGCCTTGCAGCGTAATGAATGCAGCTGTGGTATTTAGTGTGAATGTGCGGAGCAACATAAACAGTTATCGGCAAGTGTGTCCTTTCGTTATCCAGAGGTGCCAATGTCAGTATCCTAGGCTCGTCCATTTCCTGGGATTTGATCCTTCGTCTGTAACAGCCCACTCTTCCTCGCCTGTAGACCTGTAGGTTTTCACTTCTTTCCACATCTCTCAACATGTTCTGTTTTTGTTTCCATGCACCACCTTTGCAGCACCCTTGTCTGCAGCCCTGCCCCTTGGTTGTTCCCAGATGTTCTTTGTTTAATTTCCCTCATACATATATCAGCCTCGTCTTTGTCCATTGTGTTTCACCTTGTGTGTTCCAGCATGTTTTCTGGTTCTATTTTGTTAGAGTTTTCACTTGTTTTTGCCGCTTTCACTATTGGTTGTACTAAAGCCTTCTTGCATTTGCATCCTGTCTTGTCTCCGTCTCACACCTTCATATACAAGAATAATTAATAATAACCACCTCAGATAATATGCAGTGCTCCCAAAGGGACTCAGAGTGAATTTGCATGTACATTTCTAAGAATTAAAATGCCTTTATTGAAAAACGGCTATTGATTAAAAGTTTAAAAAGCATCAGAGCTGTGTTTTAGCTTGGCACAGGTGTTACAAATATCTGATCTGCCACCAATCACTTTGCCTTTAGTCCATGACTATGATGCTATTACATGTTGCTTAATGAACCAACTACTGCCACACAGCATTTATAAAAGACAGAGCTTGAGTTTGTCTCTATTACAAACGGCAGCATACTTGTTTAGTGGATATCTGGCATTATTAGAGCCATGTTAGCACTAAGCTAAAGGCAACGGCATCTTTTGCCATTCTGAAATTAAATGTGGAAATTTTAATATTAATAAAACCCATTCCATGCATTATCCATTTCAACTGTTCAAATTTAAATAGTTAAAGAGATTTGCTTGACTCTCTTTAATTATTTCTTTTTTCATTTCCATTCTAAAGCAAAGGTCCTGATGATGTTGAATGCTTCCAATTCCTGTCATTAATTCAGATTTTTTTCATATTAAAATGTGTACATACATTTGCAGACAACTAAAACTATATTGTCTGTATAAAATAATATAAATAAAATGCATTTGTTTTTGGCACATCACAAAAACAATTCATTCAAAATAGGCCGTTGTTACTGCTTTGTTTCTACAAGTGGGCTGTATGGCCTAGTGAGTGAATGGGTAAAAATTAAACATAATAAAGAATAAAGAATAAACAGAATAAAATTATTAAACTCTATATTGCTTTGCATTCACACACTGCAAGACTGGCAAAAATATTAAAACACACAGCTCAACAGAAAACTACACAAAGGCCTCCTTGGAATAGGATGTGTGTCTTATACACTTGGGCATAGTGTATAAAAATACATAAATAATTAAATAAACAATAAAAAAAACCTCTCAGTCCCTTGTGAACGTCAAGGGTTATTTAAAATAGCCTCAATGAGACAAGACTACGAACATCCAGGAATGATTCTCCAGTACATCCAACATCAACGAGAGAGAGAGAGAGAGAGAGAGAGAGAGAGAGAGACAGAGTGACAGAGAAAGAGAGAGAGAGAGAGAGAGAGAGAGAGAGAGAGAGAAAGAGGGAGAAAGAAAGAGAAAGAGAGAGAGAGAGAGAGAGAGAGAGAGGAGGGAAAGAGAGAGAGAGAGAGAGGAGAGAAAGAGACTTTTTTTTACTTTTACACTCCTTTATTTACATACCACCGGCATTTGAGTTACACAGCGCTCATTATTTACATAACTCAATTGTTATATAAATAGTAAAAGCATGTAAATAAATAGATAAAGTAATAGATAAATAAATAAATAATTAGAAAGAGAGAGAGAGAGAGAGAGTGAGAGAGAGAGAGAGACAGACAGAGAGTGAGAGAGAGAGAGGGAGAGAAAGAAGAGAAAAGTAGAAGAAAATGTTACTGAAAAGGGCAGTCACACTGAAAAACTTCCTCTGAGAAGCAGCCTTGACGAAAATAAATAAAAAAAGCTCTTTTGTACAATATAAAGCATAAAAGAAATGCTGAAAGAAAGGGAAAGCAACAGAGAAATAGAGAAAGAAAGAGCGATTTTTTAAAGAGCCTGGCCAGAGCGCAGCCGCTTGGTCTCATTACCTGAAGAAAGACTGTCGCCATTAAATTGAAATTTAATTTACGAAATTGCGTTTTAATGTGGCTATTCACTTCCATCCATCCAAATGTGGTTCCCGTCCTAAGGACATTTAATTGGGCTAATAGAGAAACCTGTTAATAGCGAGCTTATAGTGTACAGCCTTGGCACTACTTCATCACGGCCGGGCCTCTGCGACGTGATGATGGGGACCAAGATGCAAAAAAGAATAAAAACAGATGGTACCTTATTCAACTTTGGTGGCTGGTGGAGAAGAGGTCGACACACTTTATTGCCTTCTTCCTCTGCGGCTTTTCTCTTGCTGCCTCTAATCTTAGCCTGCTAAACTTCCTGAGCTACATTTACGTGTGATGATGCATGTACTGTCACTGTGACTGAGGTGCAAAGACTTATTAATTGATGAAATGGCTGCTGAGGATTTTGGGTGTTTGTCTTGCAAAAGTGTTTTGAGTTTAACAACGCTCACTTTCATCATTTTTTTAAAATTTGAGACGTGAGTGTTTCAGCTTATGTTTCAGCTTAGCGTCATATTTACAGACTACATGGGTGAACTGGTTTGGTAGTGAGCTACAGAAGAATGTGCAGTAATGCACCATATTAGTGAGGAAGCTGTCCCACAGTACAGTACAGTGTACAAGTATATACAGTATATTTACATCCTTTTCTTTTTTCTGAGGCGTAGTTGTGTTTCTATGTTCTAGCTAAGTGACTGAGGCTAGGGTGCGTTTCGACTAGCACCAAAACTCGGGTTACGTCACTGTCGTAGGAACAGAACTGCATTTTCCATTTTCCCTACTCTACTCTATTGCCACACAGTGTGGAATTTATGTACCAGTCATGGTTCCTTTTTAACCAGCTTCTCTATACGCCTTTTGTTACTGTGCCTTTAGGGTGGATGTATGCTGAAATGTTCAGATTTTTCAGATAATTAAATGGTTTATGTGTAAACAAAGTCATTCAAAGGGGTTTGATATGAAAAACACCATTCATCAAATCAGTATTCACGGTGTGGTGACGGGACCAAGACATCTGTTTTATAATGGTTTCAAGATTGTTTTGTGTTGCCTAAAATATATTTTTCAAAATCTGTACATTATTGGGCAAAGGAGTGGAAATATTTGCCCTTTGCCAAACCCTGGTTCCTATTAACACCACTGTAAAGAAATGTAAGCTGGTACATTTTTCTACAAAGCTCCACCTCACATAAAAAAACACTCTGAATAGACTCTGAATGATCTAGGATTCTTGAAAAACTGGTGGAGTTTCCCTTTAAACATTAAATATGTGTGTAATAAGTAAATACCAAAATTCGGGGTCCATCTCTGTAACAGGAACCGAACCGGGGAGCAGTGTGAGGGGACTGTATGTTGCTCAAGGGAACCTCGGTGGAGCTACTGGCAGTTCGGGGATTCAAACCGACAACCTTCGGACCACAGGGGCAACTCTCTAAACACCAGCCGCCCTGGTGAGAGGGCAAACTTCAGTCAGCACTGCATTCCTTCTCCAGAAAAATGATTTTGTTTATGTACTGAGGTGGTCTTGGAGTAAAAACAACAAACACAACTCTATAGCTCAGTAAAGCTCAGAGCAGTTTATAACACCTGAGTCCTGAACCTCAGACATCAATCTGAAGGAAGGCCAGTTTCCAATCTTTGCTTGTCGCACCAAGAAGACCTTTCTCCATCTCCTTTCTTCACTCATCATCCTCACTCAGGTTAGGATGTCTGTGGAATAATACATGTGAAATGCGTTTCAGCGAAATCTATTTGTTTATCTATTGGAGAATGTTGCGTTCTTCTCCCGGTTCGACGGAAGTCAAAGGTCATGGCACGGGTCAAGGACGCGTAAGCCTGAAGTTAATCCAGGCCGTAAGCATTACTGGTGACTACGGCACTATCAAATACGCCTCCATCTCTGCATAATCAAAGGGCATTAGAGACAAAGGAGCTTCAAACAGCCCGCATTAAAGAGACAGCCTTGTAATGATATGACAAAGGCAAAAGTGGCTGAGGAATATTAAAGCGCAGCGCACAGGAATGCACAATGAGCTCGGGCACTCCCGTCCAATTCCTCCGCCGCCTGATGACTACTCCAGCTCCCGCTCCTTCTTCTTCAGCTAGGAGGCTCACGCTGCTTCATTAAAACACAGCCGGCGTCGGTGGCATGAAGCGCTTTGCCCAGATGGGCCACAAGACTGTAGAGCAGCGGTTGACAACAGATCAGTGGGGGAGGATATGATGTGTCTTTAACAGATCTCTTTGGGCTTCCAGCTTGTTTTCACACCAGCTAGTTCAGGCTGGAGTGCTCCCCGGTGTGCTTATTCAGCGAAGACTCCGGGATGAAAGGAGAGGGGGATCTGTGGAGAGTGTCGCTTTTTTGTTTTTATTTTTTCAAGCCACGGTTTCTCTGACTCTCTGAAAATATTTCATCTTAGGAAATAACTGATGGAAACTCTGTACATTTTAAACCAGTAAAGAACTCGAACACTATAGCTTGAGAGACGCAGGACGAGGGCTGCAAACCAGGGACTGAGCAGTGTCCACTAGAGGGCAATGATGAACTGAATGAATTTTGGTGCTCCTGCTCTCAGACCAAGCAGCTCTCAGGCAACAGCTGGAGCCTTTATCCTTTCATTCAGGTTGGAACGCTGTTGGTCAATGAAAGGTTGTGCTTGAGCAGATCCATGTCTTTTTTAAATGCTGCAGTCCAATAGTTTGGGAAGCTGGTTAAACCGCATAGATTTTTCATTAAAACCAAACTTTTTTCTATCTTGTCTAAATGATAGCTACAGCTTGCCATGTCTTTATTTCTGTAGTTCCATCCTAGAACACGATACACTTGCAATATCAGGACTTGTAATGTATCCTCTTCTTATTTACGCATGTATTAAGATATTAAGATACATGGGATGTAATACCACGTAATATAATTTCTTTACATTTTACACTTATGAATAAATACTACATACGTTTTAAGAAACAATTGATCTTCTCTGGTATTTTACAACTATGCAACCATTCAGATACATAAATAAATAATGAATAACACTTAGAAATGGACTACATCAATAAGGATGCTTCCGCAAACCTAGCTAGTGGCAAATGGCTCGTAGGTTTCATAAAAATGAATAAATGGGCTTGTATAAACTACCATTGTATCATGGAAATTGCTCTTTTGTTCATTTCATTTATGTATACATTAGGCTCAAATTCATTAGATATCATATAACGGGGAAAAAATACTTTCAGGAATTTAGGGAAAGAATCAGTCTATTGACTGACAATGTATCGTATGTCTTAAACCATGTCTTATCTTAATATGTAATTAACTAATACATTAAATGCATCAATAAATAACCGCTTTAACTCTTCTCAATTAAAGTGATAAATTGTTTATTTGATATACACCAAAGATGGGGTGCATACTTAAAGAAAACACAAAATAAAAAAACACCCTCATTTGATGGTAACAATTTTGCACTCTCACCAAGGGCTTCAGTGGCGGTTGAGGTTGATTATACTTCCAAGCGTTGTTCTGCCCTTTTTAGGACACATTTTTCTGAGCCATGTTTTCTTTTTGTGAAGCAACTGGTCCCAGTAACGGAAAACGGCTTCAGGATTTCAAACCACGCCGCCTGTTTTCCAAACGGGACTGGAAACCTCGTGTATGTAGCGGGTGGATCAGATTACGCCGGGAGAGACACGCCTTCAAACGGCCGCTCGGAGGATCCTATTGGCTAAGAACTCACAAGCCGCGCCCCCGTTCTTTTACATTGGCTGGTGGCGGATCGGTAACAATGTTTAACGCACTGTGAGAAAGAGTGCGTTAGTCAGAGAGAGAGAGAGAGAGAGAAAGAGAGAGAGAGAGGTTGGGATGGAGTGAGGACGAATAAGCACAAGGTTGTCAACGGAGACAGTAAAAGGAGAGTGGAGGAGCAGCATCGTGACTTTTTATTCAACTGTTGGCTTTCTCTTGTATGTTTGTTTAATTTTTTTATATATATATATACACATACTTGTTTTAAATATTTTTTTCACTTGGAGCTGGTGGGGTGCAAGGACCAACACTGTGATGTCTCCCCCTACATCAGCCAGAGGACTGCCAGGCTCCGTGGATCTATATTCCGTACGCGCAGCTGCTGCGCGACACTCGTAAAAGAGAGAGAGAGAGAGAGAGAGAGAGAGAGTCCGGTGGATGCCGCACCGAGCGGAGGCGAATCCCCGCATCCTGATCAGTTCTGCTCGGGGAAGGACTCCTCGCCCCCGAGCACTTTCTTTGGAACACTTCACTTCTCTTCGCACCCGTGTCGTGCCTCTCCCACGGAGGATGTGAAGCGGCTTGTGTCGGAGCGGGCTGCATGGTGAGTCCCCTCTCTTTTCCTTCTCCACTCGTTCAGAAGCACATGAGAGACGGAGTGTCACAGAGAGGGGACCGGCTCTGTGGAGCTCTCCAAGGTCTGACATATAGTGCATAATAGGCTGTATCCCGAGTGCTACATGTTGAACAGTATGCATGTTATGTTTTAATAACGATCTAGTAATTCAGCCAGCCCTTCTAAGGCACTCCGCATTTGTATTCACGGGGCTACCTCAACACGGCTAGCGGTGCCTGTAGCTCCAGTTAGATCCTTGTTTTAACAGAAAAACACAGTTAATCACTCATCACACCACTTCTGTTCTCCAGTAGGATAGGGATTTTTTTCGAACCACTATATTAGTGTAGTTCAGCTCTGCGTTTCTTTCTTTTATCATGGTAGGTTTTTCCTCTACATGCTGAAAAAAACCCCACAAGGCTAGATTTCGCCTTTCAAGGTTACATTATTGACATGCTGTCCACGTCGTTTGTCCAGGCATGAGAAATCAGGGATTGGATGTGCTTTCAAAAAGAAATCCACACGCACGACGAGAGGTGTTTTTTTTGATAAGATTTTGGTTCAAAATGTCAATTATTAGGAATGAATGTCAGTTACGCATTCTAGGAGCCGGTGTTCTGCTGCTAAAATATATATACATTTTGTTTTTTCCCCTGTGTGTGCGTGTGTGTGTGTGTGTTTCAGACGAGAGGCCACGGAAAGGCTGTTTGGTCGCGGTTGTGTGTCCATTGCGCCCGGGCATTCAGCAGAATAGCAATTAGATGCTGAGCCGCAGCGTGTGTTTTCAAAAGTGGGGATAAAAAGAACGCAGAGCGTCGTGGGGAGAAGAGACTGCTCGAAGGGAAAGACCTCGCGATGACTTCACCCGTCTTTTCATCATGAGCGGCTTTGGAATTGAGCGCATAAATTGTGAGATCACCGAGGCTGATCAACAGGTCTGAAGCGTTAGACGCGTCGGAGGGGATGTATCACTCCATTTTCCCCTTTCTGCTCCTGTGGGCGCAAGCCCTGACGTTAAAGAACCTGAATTACTCTATACCGGAGGAGAAGATCCAGGGCGTGATTGGGAACATTGCCAAGGATGCAGGGCTCGAGCTGGGGGAGCAGGGCAAGAAGTCCAACTTCAGGGTGCTGGAGAATTCAGCACCACACCTCATTGATGTGGACCCAGAGAGTGGTCTACTCTACACCAAGCAGAGGATTGACAGGGAAACACTGTGCAAACGGAACTCCAGGTGTCAGCTCTCGATGGAGGTGTTCGCCAATGACAAAGAAATCTGCATGATCAAGGTGGAGATACAGGACATCAACGACAATGCACCCAGCTTCCCTTCGGAACAGATCGATATTGACATTTCTGAGAATGCGGCCCCCGGCACCCGTTTCCCCCTGGCTGCCGCTTATGACCCAGACACTCGGGAAAACGGCCTTAAAACATATCAAATCACTCGAGATGACTACAGCATTTTTTCTTTGGATGTGAAATCCAGAGGAGATGGGACTAAATTCCCTGAGTTAGTTGTTCAGAGGTCCTTAGATAGAGAGGAACGCAGCCACCATACCCTCATAATCACTGCCACAGATGGAGGAGAATATCCCAAGTCAGGTACAATGCAGATTAATGTGAAGGTAACTGATTCTAACGATAACAGCCCAGTGTTTGAACAGCCCTCTTATGTCGTGGAGATTCCTGAGAACTCTCCACTTGGCGCAGTATTGATAGATTTAAATGCCACTGACCCTGATGAGGGAAGTAATGGGCAGGTTACGTATGCTTTCAGCTGCTATGTCCCAGACAGGATCAAAGAGTTGTTCTCAATAGATCCCAGAACAGGTATCATAAAGATTCAGGGAAAAATCGACTATGAGGAAAACCCAATTATCGAGATTGATGTGCAGGCAAAAGATCAAGGTCCGAACCCAATTCCTGGCCATTGTAAAGTCACCGTTAAAGTGCTTGATAGGAATGACAACTGGCCATCAATAGGCTTTGTGGCGGTGCGGCAGGGGGCAGTTAGTGAGGCAGCAGCCCCAGGGACTGTTATTGCTCTGGTAAGAGTCACAGACAAAGACTCAGGACGCAACGGGCAGCTTCAGTGTAGAATCTTAGGCAATGTCCCGTTTAGACTGGAGGAAAATTCTGATAACTTTTTCACAGTGGTCACAGACAGACCGCTGGATCGAGAAGTGAAGGATGAATACAACATCACTATTGTGGCCAAAGACAATGGGAACCCTCCACTGAACTCTACAAAATCTTTCACTGTGAAGATTTTGGACGAGAACGATAACGCGCCCCGTTTCACAAAAATGGTGTACCTTCTTCAGGTGCCAGAGAATAATATCCCAGGGGAATACCTTGGCTCGGTTCTGGCTCATGATCCAGATTTAGGCCAAAATGGCACTGTCTCCTACTCTCTTCTTCCATCGAATGTGAGTGAGGAATCCATAACCACATATGTCAACATTAAACCAACGGATGGAGCCATTTATGCCCTGAGGAGTTTCAACTATGAACAGACCAAATATTTTGATTTCAAGGTCCAGGCGAAGGATTCAGGTAACCCTCACCTGGAGAGCAACACCACAGTGCGTGTGAGTGTACTGGACGTCAACGACAACATCCCAGTCATTGTCCTCCCACTGCTGCAGAATGACACGGCAGAGATCCATGTTCCGCGGAACGTGGGCGTGGGTCACATAATCACCACAGTGAGAGCTGTGGACAATGATTTTGGAGAGAGCGGTCGCCTCACTTATGAGATCTCTGACGGCAACGAGGAGCACCTGTTTGAGATAGACCCAGTGACTGGTGAGGTGCGGACGGCTCAGCCTATGTGGGAAGAGGTGTTACCCGTGGTGGAGCTTATTATCAAAGTAACGGACCATGGCAAGCCCACACTCTCTGCCATGGCTAAGCTTGTGGTAAAAGCTTACTCAGGCCCTCTGCCGGAGGGCGAGCCACGGATCAACGCCGAACAGCGCAGCTGGGACATGTCGCTGCCGCTCATCGTCACTCTCAGCATCATCTCAGTCATGCTGCTGGCCGCCATGATTGCCATTGCCGTCAAGTGCAAGCGTGAGAACAAAGAGATCCGCACCTACAACTGCCGCATCGCTGAGTACTCCCACCCGCAATTGGGCAAGGGCAAGAAGAAGAAGATCAACAAGAACGACATCATGCTGGTACAGAGTGAGGTGGAGGAGCGAGACACCATGAATGTGATGAATGTGGTCAGCAGCCCCTCACTGGCCACCTCGCCCATGTACTTTGATTACCAGACTCGCCTTCCCCTTAGCTCACCCAGGTCAGAGGTCATGTACCTCAAACCCAGCGCCAATAACCTCAGTGTCCCCCAAGGACATGTGGGCTGCCACACCAGCTTCACGGGGCCTGTCACCAGCACCACTGAGACGCCGGTCAACAGGATGTCAATAATTCAGGTAGGGAAGACAGTTTGTGTTCTTTGCTCATGTGACCACCTTCTCCTTTCCCTCTTTTTCTTGCTCCTTGATTCTTGCTCTCTATTGGTGAATAAGTGTGTGTATGCAGAGCAGGTGGCATGAAGACTGGCCCAGGGAGGAAAGGTAGAGGAGGGGAGTGAGAAAGCACAGGCTGTGGTGATATGTAACATGAGTCACCCCCACCCCCCCAGCCCCGTGTTGGAGAGCACGCTTCTCTTTAAGTCTTTGACATCTAGCATTGCCCATCTTGTTTCAAGTAATGCATTTTGTGTAAATCGAGCATGGAACATAATTCTGTTATGGGGTATTGTTTGGATGCACTCGCAGGTCGAAGCGAGGCAGTTTTGATGTATGCACAGGCCTGGTCTCTGCCGTTTGCCATTTGATTAATCCCATATCAGCAAGGCAAATGAATAAGGCTTGGCTCAGTATTTAGCTAGGTTATTTAGCCTTCTAAAAATTAGTGCTTCATTTTGTGTTTTCCAGAGTGAAGAGCTTTGTGCTATTTTCAGCGTTAAGTAGAAGTTGAACAGCTGCATGTTTACTCTTTATTTTCCATTTTAAGACTTTTTATTGCATTACCTGACAGTATTGATGGATTTCACAGAACTCAGCAGCTTAGAAGCTCGTGCCACCATTGCTGCAGTCAACAACGGCACCACAATAGTCTCTTCCGATTCGTGCCTTTCATGGAGGCAAAGAGAGAGCTTTGCTGGATTTCTTCATTCCTTGCTAATGCGTCTTTGTGTGCAGCGATTTGGCTAAGCCACTGACAACTCCTGTGTCTCTGCTGCTGCTAAGCCAGTTTAAAGGCATTTGAAATCTGTCGTGTCAGACAAGGCTAAAGTCCCCATTTTAAACACAGCTACGCCAGGTGTAGGTATGCAGCCTTGTGAGATTACAGCTGGCTAAAAGTAATTTAGCTGTCGCTCTCTGCTTTCTCTTCATTATTAATGCATGCTTCTCTGTAGTATTTGCAAGAGGTCTCACCTGAGAATCCGTTTTCTAGTGTCTTTTGTGGTGTGTGAGGTTTCGCTTACTGTGTACTGATGTAGCCAAAGTTTTCAGGACATTATGTCTGTTGAGCTTTTATTGGTGGAATTTTTCAAATGGAACCTAGCACACCTGAGTGTGCCGACTAACTGGTATGTTGTATGTGTGTTTGGGGATGCGTGGTGGCAGAGGGGCTGGCGTTGAGTGTGGGTTAGCGCTGTGTGAATGTGCACGTGTGTGTTTCACACTATCAATTCAATTCAATTTTTGTGTCATTGTCTCCAGTTTGCTGGTCAGAGGTCAGTGTGTGAGCTGTAAGGATGGGACCTGTAAACAGGGGGCAGAATGAATATGAAAGACTGAGTGAGCTGCATTACAAAACTAGCTCCAAACATCTCTCTCGCGCTCACACATACACACACACACACACACACACACCCCTTTAGTGCACTGTGTGCTCACTATACCATGGTAGAGCTTCTTCCATACATAAAACCGCCTGCCTTCTATTATTTACACCAAAATCGTGGTGCGGGACAGTCCAGGGATACTGTTACTGGAGCTGTAAAACAATCAGGCCCTGGCACAGGAGCGGGAGAGAGAGAGAGAGAGAGATGAATCTGAGCGGTGTAGTTATGGGAAAAATGTCAGAAGGGGGAAAAAAAACCTGAAACCCACCCCCCCTTTCCCTCATCGATCCATTTGTAGAGCCAATCTCCATGTTTCTGGCATTAGTGCTGGGGCAGACGGAACAACCGAAATAAATAAATAACAAAAACAACAAATAAATAAATGCACATGGGCCCTCACAACACAGCTGCACAAGGGCACCTTAAGCAGTTCCTGTCTGCCTTGGCGACGACAGCGACAGCCTGCCAGTGAAGGCCTGGAGGCCCTTTAATGATATTTTATAGCAGGAGGTCCAGGGGTTCTTAGCAGCTGGCCACAGAGTCTGGCAAGTGTGGAACTCATGTGGAATAAGTGAAAGTGCGAAAGGTTGTGTTGAGGGCGGCACTGACAGTGGCCATGGCTTTGGCTCTCAGCGGAGCATGTAAGGTAATGATGAGGAGTAATGGCTCTTAATTGCGCTGCGGGTGTCCATGCATATTACTTACCAACAAATCAAGGTTAAATAGAATCAACTGTGCTACCCTATTCTTTTTTTTTCTTCTCGTCTTCAAAGTGATTGGTGATCCTCTCTCTCGGTACTGTTTACAGTCTGAGGTGGCTCTAAAGCCTGAATTAAAGCCAAGCGGGGATTATCTATTGAGAGGTTTTATTTTTTTTCGTGCATTTCAAAGCCATGGGTTATGAAAATGAATTACATAGTCCCTTTTTATTCTTAACGGGCTACTGTGTGTTACGTGACAAATGTAATAAACCATAGACCATGTTCTTATCATGTGCCAGCATCCAAGCATGGAAATCTGAGCATGGTGTCTGAGCTTAGTGGAGGCAGGCCTAGGTGGTGGAAATGCAATAGTTAGGAGAACATGGCTATAAAAGTCTCCTCTAGGTGGCGACAGTCTGCCTTCAGTCAGAGAGAGCCTAGTCTGGTTTTCTTCTGAATGCAGTTTTTTCTGCTTCATCTTCATCTAAGGAAGAACAAGCACCTCCTTTTTAATCTATGGCCTGACCTAATACTGCTACACCACTTGCATTATATGGGGGAAATCTTTTCTGGACGGAGTCCGCTTTCTGTACCCCTGTATGTCTTGTTTATTGGTTTGCCCTATCAGGAGAGGTCAGTGGACTCACAGAAGGTCACAGCAAGTAGACAAGACCAGTGATTCACTTACTTGTGTGTGTGTGTGTGTGTGTGTGTGTGTGTGCGTGTGCGTGTGCGTTCGTGTACTATGAGAGGAGTCTGAACTTGGTGGCTTGTTTTAATAAAAGGTCAGCTGTTGGAGTGAGTTCTCTAAGGACACCTGTGATTTGTCTTTTTTCACTCATTGAGTATTTCCTTCATTTCAACTGTACCATCTTTACTGTTATACTTGTTTTAGTGACACAGAACGGTATTTCTTTTAAGCTTAAAGGTTGGAAGGTTTACTGCCAAGAACAAAATAGTCCAATCAAAACAAGATAAATCAGATGTGAGACCTTTTTTAAGCATAGAATAGCAAACTCACTTATTACATTATTGCAAACTTAAATATTAGATATTGTGCAGGATTTTGAAATGTTAAAAGGGCTCTTATAAAGGATTTACTGAATTTCCCTTGCTTTTTGAAATGAGATCGTTTAGTATGCAAACACGATTAAAGTTTCAAAATCAACCATTCACCATCCAGTCCATACACACCATACATGGATACTAAACTGCAAAACAGGCCATTTTGAATTTGCTGGTTCTGTGATGTCCCGAAAACCAACCCATTAATATTTATCTGCCTATTCAGCAGTTTTGCCCTGCTTCTTCACGATCAATTTATATGAAGTGTTTTGGCCCAGCTACTTTTTGAATGGGGCACAATATACGCCAGCCAATTATTACCAAGCTCATTTACATATTGTCAAAACAAAACCTTGAATTTCCAAATAAAGTAACGTTTCAACAGAAGGAAGAAACATTACCGGGTTTGAATGTAAGTTAATGAAACCAGACCTTGGACCATTTCTATTGGTCTCGTTTTCTCATTCATCTGTGTAAACACATCGAGAAAGCTTGACATTTTCAAATAATAAAAGAAAGATGGCAATAATGGAGATTCAAGGCAATATTCTGAATGATAATGAAAATGTTTTAAAAGCCCAGAAACACAGCATGTTTAGTTCGAAGCGCTTAAAAGTAGTTCGAATTGTTCAATTGTTTTTGTTAAAGAAAACTGTTTAAACATCATAACTGAACCTCAGGAAAGAAATAAACAAGTGAAATCTAGTAAATGAACCGTTTACTTGTCACCAATACCACCTGGCACTAAGATGAAAGTGAGAAAGGACAGCTGATCACACTGTTCACTCATTCTTTCAGTGGAAATGAAACGGCTCTCAGGGAAAGCAGCTCTGATTCTGTTTGTAGGCTAATGTTATTGTGGCGTAAGGCTTGGCGGCACTGCGCTTCGCAGAGATTGGGTTCCTGTCACCTTGTTTTTGCAGCATTGAGCAATAAAACGCGTTGTCAGGTAATCAGAGTTGCGCGTGGGCTCTCGATGCATTGCTCTGGGAACTGAAGCGAAATACTGACAAACGGCCAGTGCTTGGAGAGTCAATATGTGACAGTCTTATTAGTGCCCCCCCCCACAACCCTTCAACATCTCTCTCTCTCTCTCTCTCTCTCTCTGTGTGTTAGTGTGTTCTCTGTATAATCCTGTGTGCAAGAGTGGGAGCGTGAGTGCGGTCATGCATGTTAATAGATACGTTCTTGCATGGGGACTAGAGGCAGAGGGAAGGAACAAGGATGCTGGGCTGGGTGCGGCGGAGGAAGGGGGTTTGCTTATTTTCTGATGGAAGAGGCTGTTGTGAATTCCGAGCATGCTGGCAGATTTAGTCACAGCACTTCCTTTATGTGTGTACTACAGCCAACTATTTGTCCTTAGGACTCTCCCGTTCTCTCCCCAGCTACTCTCCTTTCCTGCATGCCCCTCCTTTGTAGAAGCATTAACCGCATCCAGGCCTGGAAATTTTATCATTGACTCGATATAGTATTGAAATTGCTGTAGCACTTCAGTGAGTACCTGGTGTGAGCAGGGGGATAAAAACAGTTTTCCCTTTTTTCTGCTCTGTGTGCTTTTCATCCAAGGGGTCTAATCTGAGTAAAAGAGCCTTGTGGGTAGAGTTTGGAAGGGAAAGAGAATGAGGGGGAAGGGAAGAGAGCGATGAGGGTTACTTTTGATGGTAAAAGTATTTTGTGTGTTCTCTCCCTCTGTGTCTGTGCTTTTCGTCCTATTTGTCTGTGTCTTAAACCACCTCATTGTTGTGCCCTTGGTGTATGTTCTCATTCTCAGATGCCGTGTTACAGTGAATTATTGATGCCAGGTTTTTGATACACATATGCGAGATCAATGTGTTCTGCAGGGTACAAGGGAAATGCATCTGAGGCTCGGAGTACTTTCATGGTCTAGGCTTTGTTTATTTGAATTTAACTTTTTTTTTTGCCTTTACTTGAACCACAGATTTTGTTCTCTACCTTGTTAGCACTGCATTTAGTGTGTACTTGTGTGTGTGTTCTTAATGTGTGTGTGCGTGCGTGCGACTGCAGCATGCTCAGAGGACTCATATGATCCTGGCTATATTTATTTCCTCATTAATAAATCATCACATTTAGCAAATCAGACACAAGCGCCGGATGTCATGATAAACATCTAAAATCCCTCTTTACATGGTGTGTTAGCGGAGGAGGAAAAAGGTGTGGGGAGGGGGACAAACCACAAATCCCCGAGTTGCACTTGGCTAGAACAGTGAATAAGCGTTCCTAATTCCGTTTCAGATTAAATGTTCTTCATATCGATGTCCTCGCTTTCCACCCACCCTAGGCACACACACACACACACACTCTCTCTCTCTCACACACACACACACACGCTCTTCCCCATGCTACCGTAGGCCATTTATTTATGCCATGCTGAAAGAGTGACTCAAGTGATGATTTAGTTACAAATTAGAGATGGATTGAGATTAGCCCAGTTTTAGCAAAGATGAAAATCAATCCCGGGTAACGGGAAGAATAAAAAAAGAACCCCCCCCACCTTCCCTCTCAAGCTACTTCCCTGCATTTCTTTTCCTTGGATGCACTGAAGTGTGTCAAAAGCTCAGCATGAAAAATGTTGCAGGAAGGCTAGGGGGAAAAAATCTCAGCACTTTTGGCGCACATTTAGGCGATTAATTATCGTCCCGCAGAAGTGTATGATTCTGTGTTTAATACAGAGGACATTTGTTGAGCTGCATATATTATGTATGACAATTCTGGAAACCCAACTCACTCTGTTAAATGATTTAGTGAGTCGTATAGTCCCATAATCTAGCTCATCCCAGTCTGCTGGAGCTTGGTTAAGCTTTGGTGGAAATGTCCAGGCTGGGGGTCATGAATATCTCATAACCTGATTCATAAATTCACTCCTCGCTGTATCTCCACTCACGCGATGAAATCTATCTTGAGTTGGCCATTGGGCCAAGAGGTTGCAGCAGACAGCAGTCGGGGATCTTTCAATGAATAAGAGGATGAAACAACTCATGAATGAATGAAATCTTTTAAAGGCTCCTTTGTGGTGCAAAATTACTCTAAATATGGTTGTGTTTCTCAGGTACCTCCTACAGTACAAACTACACTCAGCTGTATATGGAGAAGCCATAGATAATGGTGTTTGGGTATGTGCCTATGTGCGGACGTTCAAAGTCTGCAAGTTGCCCTTCTTGAAGTGCAACAAACAAAATATTGCTTACATAGTGTTGTGTGGTCGGGAGATTTAATTACTTGAGCAACAAAAGCCATTAGCGTAGACTGGGAAAAGGAGAGAGATATTCTAGCAAGCAAAAGAGATACAAGACCACAAGACCTGACCCTGTGAGCAGAAAACAGAAAAGCACTTAATTTGCCTCACCAGTAGAAGCCTAGACAGAGGAAGACATCACAGAATGTTGTTTTAGCAATCCACACTTTTCACTGGAGCTTTCCGAGCTTTTAGGTGCATCAGATAGTCAGGATGCAGGGTTTAGGATGTAGAGCTTGGAGTTTTGCTTTTCCATCTTAAGGCTTAAAGATTGCTCTCCAGCAACCTGGTTGTTTTTTGCAGGCTTTCAAAACATGCTCTTCCATCGATCTTACAGTAAACAGCGGGATTCTTCTCTCCTTGAACAACAGGGACAGCGGAACAGGGGCTTGTTTGGGGAAACAAGTCACAGTTAGTCCTCGTCAATATTTGCTCGGGCTTCTCCGACTTAGTGAGCTACAACCTTAGACTAGCGGCATCCTTGGCCGGTGCTGGAAGGCATTGTCTTTGGAGATGCTGCGGATTACGTGATATTTTGTGTTGCTGTTTGTTACACATGGGGAGACAGGCTCACTTTTATTATGCCAGTTTTGGACTTGCGAATCTTAATCCTGCACTTCAAATTGTCTCGGGTGTAGGGATCCTTTTTTATATCGTGCGTTATTTGAAAGGTTTGTCCTAGTATTTCTTTACGTCCAAAACAAAACATGCTTCATACATGCCTGTATAGTTGTACTACATATAATGAAGTATTCATTACATGCTGTCAGATTCATGTACACTGGTTGGTCTCACGTCTCTAAAATGGTGACCTTTTTGCTTTTGTTACTCAGTTAAGAAAATGGAAATGACAGATTGTGATAATTGTGAAATCTATGTTCGTCTTGAGCTTAAAGTAAAGCAGTACTTTGATTGCTGGGGTGACAAACAGCAGAATCACCCCTGGAAGTATTTTCTCAGCCAGAGGTGAACCACTTGTTTGCTCCGTGCTGTGACCCTGAAATGAACACAAAGCCATGTATTGTGGTGTACTGGGCCCTGAGGGAATGTGTAGTGGCAGGATGCTCCCGAGCCTGGGTGGGAACTTGCAAGATTGTTCAACCACCAGCCGGGATTTCAAGCACCGTCTCGCTTTTTTATTATCTCCAAATTATGCTGGCAACCCAGCGGGGCCACTCCAGGCCCCAAGGGCTTTTGGAAGGCCTCCCATGGGCCCTCTTGTGCCTAATTGTCTAAGTGGCTGGATCCACTCAAGTGCTCATATTGTTTGGTTTACTTTTAGTTACCCCTCCCTAAATCTCGTTAGATTCCTCGTAACTAAAAGATGAACATTGTAAGCATTCAGTACAAGCATCAATAATGGTACTGTAGACTTTCAGGAAGGAGAGGAACAAAATAAAGGAAAAAAACTGCTTTATTCCAATGCCAAACCAAGTGGAACTCTTTTTGTTGAGTGTTGGCAGTCGCCCAGCCGGCAAGTCCCCTCCCCCCACCGTTCTTCTTCAAGTGCCCTCAGGTAAGTTCCCATGCTGGGGAAGGAGACTCTTTCTTATGGAAAAAGCCTAGAGAGAGATCCACTTTTCACCCTGAACTAATTTGCATTGCAGAACTGTCTTGTCCTCCCCTTTGTCTCCCTTTTAACTGTAATGAAAAGTTTATTTGAGGAGCTGTCATTGTCTATCAGTTCATAACAGTCATTCTGAGGTCTGTGCTTTGGAGCAGGCTCCCGATGTGCTAAATGTTGATATGATGAATGAATAATTTGAATTTGGCAACTGCACCAGCCTGTTGAGCAGAGGAGTTGAAAAGGATGCTTTATGTCAGGACGCTAGATGCCTTGGGGTAACAGTCAGTCACACTTTTTTGTGGATACCCTAAGTACTGTGTGGGGAATTAATCAGCAGGTAATTGCAACCAAACCACTGGGCCTCCCTTATCAGCGCGGAACTCCTTGGGTAGGTTAAATTGGCAGCCTGTTTGAATCGGGCACATGGTGTGATTTTTCCACCGAGGTGCAGTGTGCAGTAATTTCTCTCTGTACTCAGATTGCTGAGTGGCAATGTGTAATATGAACCCTGCGACTTTGGCTTGTCAGTTCTACAGACTGGATGTGTCAGCGTCTGTGTTTTGTACACAGTCTTATCTGTTTATGGTCAACCCCACCTCGCTTCTACCCCACCTTTCTGCTGATTGTTCCAAATTGCACCATAAATAAAAGGGGCTCAGCTGTCAAATAAGCCCTAGGATGATGTACACAGGTACTGTTTGGTCTAGAGCTGTCCCAAGGCCTGTGTTCCAAATATTGCTGTGGTGATCTATCATGGTTAAAATTCTGGCTATATGCATTTCAATACAATGGTGGTATTGATATTTGTAGATGTTACAGTGAATCTACAACTGCATTTGTCTGATACAGGACCAAACAAACATTTGCTGACATTTGTTGGTCTGATAGGTGGGTTTTACCTTCAATTTATTATTGTAGTAAGCCTGCTGTAGGTGGAGGCACTGTTACACTGGTCCTTTCTGCACATTGTGCATCCTGTTCAGGAGAGATGGAACACGGGATGAAGTCCATTCATTAGTTTATCAGCTGTTCTGTGTCTACATGAAGTGAATATTCTTATCTCACAAGGTGTATAAGGTTGCTTTCACAGATGTGGTTTAGTTCCTTGATTATTAGCCTTTTGTTGGTAGACATGCTTTTTGTTGTACTTCATGATTTTACCATTATATGTGATGTGTGGCACACATTGTGTCATTTGCTGATCATTTTCTAGTCCCAGACTCTTTCATGCATGCCCATACTGACTCCCACCTCCTGGGCTGCTGCTTTCTGTCTGCCTGTGATCTCAGAGCGAGCCACATCTAAAGCTCTTTTTTACATGTATAATTTTGTGCTAAAGCACAGCCTATTTGGAAGAGGTGCTGCCTGCTGCTGAGATTTTAGTTGGGATCCTAGTCGAGGTTCAAGGGGACGTTACTGCCATCAGCAGCTGTGTATACGTACGCAATGTTTCTCAATGGACCACGGCGCAACATATAGCAGTTCAAGTTATGACAGAAACAGCAGACAATACACAAACAGACGACTGTAACAGTTGTGTATGTAAACAGTATAGTTGACGTGCCATGCGTCTCCAGTCATGTCTGCTTTTGAAGAAGCGATTCGAAATTTGGCCTTTGATTAATGAGAAGTTATTAAGGAAAAAAACAAAAACAACTTGCGCTTCACAAGCATTGTCTTTTTTTTAACCCCCTTTCTCTCTCTCTCAGTTTGAAGTGCTGTCCATCCTGGCACAACGGTAATAGACTCCCATCCTCAGACACATCTTTGAGCGTGGGATCAAAAGTGCCGCCCTTTTAAAGTTCCATCTGTACTGATCCAGAGAAGTAGATGTTTATAACTGGCTTGGTCTAGTTAAGAGTGTTGTTCTGTAAAGCTGATAATTGCAGTCCCTCTTGCCCCCCATCCCCGTTTCTCTCTCTCTCTCTCTCTCTCTCTCTCTCTCTCTCTCTCTCTCTCTCTCTCTCTCTCTCTCTCTCTCTCTCT
>JBBPDB010000039.1:15062085-15087085 GCA_037974465.1 Brachypetersius altus
TTTGGTAGAAAGCAGAACATGGTGTGTGTGTGTGTGTGTGTGTGTGTGTGTGTGTGTGTGTGTGTGTTTTCTATAAACTTTACTTGCTTCTGCTCTGTTCCATCTACCCACACAACCTCCTAAATAACCAAGAATAACCATCTGCATTACAGATGTGCATTAATAGTGTAGATCTCCCCTTTTAGATGGAAGTTAAAGTCCTATTTGCTGCTTTATTAAAGCAAAAATGTGTACAAATGATCCAGAGCCTCTGGATAAAAAAGTCATGTTGCAGCAAATAGCCGTCGTCACCTTTATCTGCTTTTTCACATTGTTTTTTTTTTTTGTATTCTAATTAGTCCCTCTCTTTCCGCAGGAAAAAGCGTGAACTTTCCAGAGCTCGACTAAAGTGTACAGTGTGGCGCAGTTGTCAAGCTGTCTCTGAAAATAGGGGGCACATTCAGGCTGAAGCCTGACATTCACATCTTGAAAAAAGAAATATACAAGAACAAGAGCTGCACGTTTCAAGCAAATTGGCTTTAAGGAGCTTTTCTTCCTCCCCTTCTCCCACATCGTGTTCATCCTTCTCCCACCCTCTCTTTCATTCTTTCTCTCAGACATTCTGATGTCCATTCTTTCTGTTTGGTTTTCGTCTTGCTCTATTCGTTCCTTTAATGCTTCTTTTTCTCTTGATCTCCTTTTTTTTATCTCTCTCTCTTAATAATATATGCAGTCAATACATACACATATTAGGGGCGCAGCAATTTACAAACTTTATATTCACTGCATTTTTACATGCAGAAAAAACTGAAATTGCCTGAAAATTATTTCGACAAAACACATGAACAAAAGCTCTCTTTCTTGTTTTACATAATTTGAAAATGGTAGATTCTCTTCACACTGTGAAAATGACCCCAAAAAAAACAATTAAGTTATATTTTGAAGATACAGCAGTAAGATTAAGGGTGAACCCACATAAAGAGGCAACAAGATTTGCATGTTTCACTTTTGCTCTCTTAAGAATGAGGATTATCTTTGTAAAGATGTCTGAGAAGGCTGCTGGTCAGCTTTCTGTGTCGACCCCCTCACATCCACACAGAAAAGGACAGCCGTCGTCTTGTTCATGTTTACATGCTGACAGCTGACGGGATTATATTCTGTTGGTGCGGAAGAGGAAACTGGAGTTGATCCACCATATACGGCAGTCGCCGACAGCCATATCTCTGTCTACTGATCAGAGGCGCTTCTGGGCATACTGTACACGAGGGACTGCTCCCAGAGCACTTCTGATCCTGCGGCGGGATTATGTTAATCTCGCTCTGTTCATTTTTGAAATTAGGATTTGGAATAGCAATTGTGACTAGCCATGAATAATCAAGTTTGTGAGGTCAGAAAGGCACGCCACAAATACATTCTACTTCGCAGTATGAACTTTCACTGCGACAGTGGGTCCTTTGGAATTGCTCGCATGGTTCTGAGAAAGTCTGACATGCCGTTTAAATAGCCTTGTAAAGTGGTTTAAGTGAATGGGGATGTGGCATTAATTCTGCAGCAAGATTAGAGCAATAATCTGTTATTTGTTGCTTCAGTCGTGGAGCACCAGGCCCGGTTCACAGATACGGCATTGTGGAGAATTAGGATTTACAATTTTTCCCGTCCTGGAGCTGAATAATGTAGATTTGTGGTGTCTATTCTCCTCTTCATAATTAATCTAGATATATATGGCTCCTGACCGCAAATGTCTGGAGTCACGCGGCATTCATTTCAGAGGAGCCAATTAATTTTGCAAAACTTTTTAACTCGTCTGGGACCGGGAGCAGGAAATGAATGGCGATGGCATTTAGTTCGTTAAAGCCAGACGATTGATTGACTTGGTAGCCACAGGAAAACATACAACCGGCTAATTAAATTTGATCACTTCGAAATGCACCAGAGAAACGCTCTGATCAATGCCATCGCTACTGAGTGGCTCATTCTGCTCCTCTTCACTCTTTTTCTTCAGCCATTTTCCTTCATCCCTCCTCTCGTAATTGAGAAAACAGTTTAACATGGCTGTGGTTGGTTTGAATCGGCACAGAGGTCGCTAGGGGTCGCTCATCGTAACCCGCTCGGGTCCAGTTCGTAATGTGTTTGTACACATCGATCACTCTTTGTTTATGAAGCTTTACAAAGCACATTCACGGATGCTCTCCTCCTCAGAGGCCTCGTTTCCGAACTGCAACTCCAATAGTTTGCTCTTCACCCTTTTCTGTCCCCTGCTGTAAAAATGCATTCGCACCACAGCGTGCCCTATTCAGATTCACTTAGCTCTCTGTTTGGAAGAGCCCGTGTTAAATCTTGCTAGCAGCGCTCCAGCGCAAGCTGAAGGCGGCAGAGGGCCATGCCAAATTGAAGTCACCTCTGTGGAAATGGGAGGCAGCGAGTCTGAATAAAAAGATACATCAGTGTCCACTTGGCAGAGGTACAAGGTGAGAGAGGGGAGGCTTCAGTATACACGAACACACACGCATTCAGACACACTCTAGCCCGCAAGTCATGCCTTAGCTCTGTCAGACAGCAGAGGACATGTTTGCCTCACGCCTGACCAGAGAACCAGCAAGCTCCAATGGTCTGTGAAAGGTAGACAGATATCAATAGGTATTCATCCGTCTCTATATCCTCACGGTTCGTCTGTCAGTCTCCTTCTTTTGTCCAGTATCGTTCATTCCCCCTTGCTTTTTCTATTTTCTCTCCCTGTTCTCTTCTCCCTCTCTCGCTCTCTGTGTCCCTAGTTGTTTAAACATACATACACAAACATGAGCTCACACTCTGTACGCCTGGTGTTCATTTATCTCCATTGAGAGGTGTCTGCCTGGTCACTGATAGAAAACTCCAGAGAGACCACAGAGGATGCACCGAAATAGACTAGCCATTTTAGTCCATGAGAGAGAGAGAGAGAGAGAGAGAGAGAGAGTGAGTGTGTGTGTGTGTGTGTGTGTGGGTGTGTGTGTGTGTGTGTGTGTGTGTGTGTGTGTGTGTGAGAGAGAGAGAGAGAGAGAGAGAGATACTTACACCAGCATATACTCACTTACGTGAGCCCTATTCTTTCCATGGAGGACCCCAAGGTGGACCCCCATCAAACATACTCAAAAGCACAAAAGCACATTTTTCAATCCGAATCTATCCATGTGTGTGAGCGTTTGTGCAAGAGAGGTGCACATGCACATGTTCTGCATGTGTTAGTGATTGCTAGGTTGTCAGCACAAAGGTCTTTAGCTTAACCTCAGTTTCAAATCCATAGTACAAATATTCCGATATATCTAAGTAGTGCATTTTATTGGTTGCTGTCCTCTGTAGAGTGTGAGATATATGCTGTATAAATGAGACCGTAGATCCAAGTGGTTGTTGCTATAGTGCTGTTATTTTTCTTCTTTTTTTGTTTGTGCTTTTGCCAAAGGTTATGGGTCTCACGAAGTTGGAGTTATGCTGTTGTTTATTTTTAAATGAATTGTTGCAGAAAGGGTGTATATTATAATAATCTAGTAAATAAGGCTTCGTTTCACTTTACAATCCATCTGTGTACTAATGCTTGAGAAAACATCTCCTCAATACTCAGTATAGACCAGATATACCCCCTCTGTCTCTTTGTCTCTCTCTCTCTCTGTTTCTCTCTGGGGATGGTTTGCATACAGACAGGCTATTGTAAAACACTTCCCAGGAAAGTGCTCTTATCGCTCTTTTAAAGTGCTGCAGGGTGGGTCATGTCCATGTGATAGTGTGTGCTTCCTGGGGCTGCCCGGAACAAGCTGTTAGTGCTACGAGAGAAATTAACCGGCAGCCTCCCTAGTTTGGCTCTTCACCGACCTGAGACCTTTGCTACATTTTCCTCTTTCGTTACTTTCGGCCAGGACTTGAGTCCGAGCACCTTTTCCCGGATTTGCATGTAAAGAGCAACATCTAACGGCCTTCCAATCACACACGCTTCTAGTCACCTTTTAAAGCTTCTAATACGCCCCCACAACCGGCCAGGTAATCAGAGGTCCGCCAAAAAAGAGAAACAGTTAAATATAAAAGAGAATGTGTTCTGTGCGAAAGCAAGATTAAAGAGATTTAATGAAGCAGAAGTTGCCAGATTGGTTCATATTTTTAAAAATCTGGAGCAATTATTATTTCAATGCCAAACGTTCTCAGTCATCTCAGACTCTGATCTACCCTTTGATACTGCTTTGCTTCTGCGCTTCTTTTTTTTTTTTTTTTTAATCTTCTGCGAGGTTGAATGTCGAGGTCTTTGCCAAGATAGAAAGCGTCGACAAAGACCGAAAAGGTCGGCCGGGTTGAGGGAGGCCCGTTTGACCTTCCCCACAATCTCCTTGCCGCGAAGATCCTGCCTTTACAATTTCAGCTGTCAATGTCATTATAACGCCATTCAAAGCTTTCTTTTGAAGCCCAACTGTGCATTGGAAATAAGACTTTCCCATATGTAGAAAGATGGACTTCAATGGCTTATCATTAGCATGGATTCAAGGAAAGAAAGGTGAGGGGGAAGCGATAAATGCCGTGTGATTAAACTGTGTAACTTTGTTGGGAGATATGAATCATTTTGCAGAGGATTAGTCTGCTTTCTTCATCAAACAGAATCCCTCTCGAAATGTTGTGCAGGTGCGATAATACTGATTTCACACGATCCGTATTTGTTGTAATTACTTCTGTAAAGCATTTATACATCAATATTAAATTATTTCAGCTTTGTGCAGCCGCAGTAATAAGCCATCTTTGATTAGATGCCATATTGCTGCAAAGGCAGGGAAGGCAAAAGCCTCCCTTAAGGCAGAGGTAGGTGAGGTAAATTGGTCATAATACCGATTTCACACAATCCATACTCATTGTAATTACTTCTGTAAAGCATTTATACATCCAAACGAAATTATTTCTGCTTTGTGCAGCCACAGGAGTAGCCATTTTTGATGAGATGCCGTATTACTGCGAAACAAGGGAAGACAGAAGCCTCTCCTAGGACAGGTGAAGTCGAGTGGCGGGAGATGGAGACGTGAGCACAGTGCATTAGTCTTTCTTCAGGCACGTATTTAGCCATGTCAATATTGTCTGGACCACAGCTGAGGCCGTCTTCGTCCACTTCTCCACTCAGTATTGACTTTGGGTTGCAGAGCAAACACGTTGTGGCAACATTGATGTAACGTTGAGAGTTGAGTAATTGAGAACCGCATCATGGGGAGGGTGAGGGGTGGTGGGGGCGTCAGAAAGGAGCTGTCAACTTTCCCAAAGTCATCAGACGAGAAAGGGGGAAAGTTAGAGGAAGAGCTTTGGGCAGATGGATGATTGTTGAAGCTTATTCAATAACGAGAAGTTGTTGGCTACATCCGTGCAGGAGCTGTTAGCCGCATCTGATAGTTGGATGCGCTCTGTTGACACACAGTAACATTGATAGTAATATTCGGCCAGCAAGCCCAAACAAAGCTTGTTTACCGTACCACAACACAGGTGCTGAAACTCTAAGAGTGTGTGTGTGTATACTTCACTGAGCAGGTCTTTGACACACACACACAGCTCATCGCATCTCTTTGTACATAAAGGCTACCTCTCTACATCTACGCACATACACACACACACACACGCACCATATGTTCTCTTTATAGCGCAAACGTTTTGCCCTCTCTGGTGTTTCTTCTCTTTTCTATTTATATCCATCAGGTCATTGAGTGTGCGACTGAATGTTTTGAATGTTTAATTAGCGTGTTTCCTTAACTAATTAAAATGTACAAATGTAAGGATTAAAGAACCCCCTCTCTCCCTCCTCACTCCCACCCCCCTTTTGTGAATAATTAATCAGCTTCTTTCACCAGGAGATCGTGTTGCACACCAGGACACGTTTCAGTGTCGCGCAACACCTAAATTTCTCTCCCTTCTCCTTCACAGACCGACAGTTTCCCCGCTGAGCCCAATTACATGGGGAGCAGGCAGCAGCAGTTTGTTCAAAGGTAAGGCCTATTAAACAGCTCACTCAAGCGCCACTTACGCGTAGACCCCCTTACCTATCCAGCACGAGTGGCACATGTACCTCAAATTAAAGCCAGACTCATTGGAAATAAACTAGTTCTCAAACGTGGTGTCTCGTGATGTGTAATTACTTCCTGCTATTATTGTTTTCTCATCGTTCGTGATGCAGCAGTTCCACCTTTAAGGACCCGGAGCGGGCCAGTCTGAGGGATAGCGGGCATGGTGACAGCGACCAGGCGGACAGCGATCAGGACACCAATAAAGGCTCCTGCTGCGACATGTCTGCCAAGGAGGCGCTCAAGATGAAAGCAACTGGGCTCAAGCCCCAGCCTCTCGAACAGGGTGAGTAGGTTGAGGATCATTAGGATTTTTATCAGTACTGCTAAGGCTTATTGATTTGGTGCTCTTATCCATACCTTTACTCAGCCAAAAGAAAATGCACAAGGGTCAGAATCCACATTGCTTTACTAATCCATATAATAACGTATTATTTCTTCAGCAGTAGCACTATTGTTTTTTGCACCTCTCTGTTGTCATGTCAAAAATCCACATGCTGGCTAGATCTCACCCAAAAACAAATTGCTCCCTTGCAGGGTGAAACCTAACATTTTTTTTTTTTTTTCGTGGCAACAACGCATCTTTTCAGAGTGACATTATCATTGGACAGCTCAACACGCTTGGAGGAGAATATTAATTTCCAGGTCTTTTATGTCAGCTAACAAATGCACATGTTGACTACCTCTGTTTGATGGCAAGGCCACTCATGCTTAGAATCCTGATTACAGATGGCTGTGGCATCAGCAAGAATCAAACTCACAATCTACTGAAGGCAGGGCTAAACCATAGAAAGGTGCACCTCTTCAACCCAACTAAAGCAGAACTGTAAGAGAGCGCTTGCAAAGTTGTGCCTGAGACTGTGTGAGTGTGTGCAGTTACAATCTCATCCCTCACTCAAAGGCAAAACACCCAAACAGCATTTCTGACTTGCGACATTTCCATGCTTTTCTTTTCTCCAGTGCTCACAGCAGAACCTTTCTGCATTAGATTGTATTGATACTTTTCTGAACCAGGCATCGAGGGCATCCCTAATGGCCAGTGTTCTCCACATTATCTCAAACTAACTTCTTCATCCTCAGATTCTTGATGCCCCCATCACCTCCACAGCGCTGAAGCCGATAGAAAACAGCCCTAAGTGGTTTTCACCCTCACTTCTTCATTTCCCCGCTCCATGCGCTGTTCCCCTCTAACCTCTTCCATCTTGCTCAATATTTACTACCCTCATACTGGTCAGCATTATTTTTTCTTTTTGGCAGTTTTTCCTTTGAACATGTGGGCTTTCCCATCTTCTTTTTCCTTCGACTCCTTTTTTTTTTTCCTTTTGTTAAACTCCCTGTTCTCATTTTCAAAGCACCTCCTCTATCCTTCTATTTTTCTCTCAACCTCCAACCAATCCCCTTCCCTCATGTCTGTCTCTCTCTCTCTCTCGCCCTCTCTCTCATTCTTGTATTCCAGCCACGTTCTCAGTTTATCAAACCAGACAAGCCCATTATGATTTTATAAGCCAAACCACTTTAGCCTCTCCATTTAGTCCTTGCTGGGGAGGCGCTGGGAGCGTGCTTCTTTAAAAGTTTCATAATGGAACATGGAAAATGACTTATCATGCAGCAGGCGATGTTACGTGCTCAGCCTGATTAAATATGAATAATTATTCGATGTCTCTGTTGGTAAGACAAATTACTAGTGACATGTGTAGAACAATATCTCCACAGATAGATACAATAGAAACCTGCATTTTCCTTGTGAGGAGGCAGGAGAGTTCTTTGCGCTCATGCATTCGCGGAGGAGAGATGACGGAAGTTTGTATCCATTCATCCTGGGGCTCGCTGGGTTGTGCCTAAGGCCATTACAGCAGGTCTGAATCCCTCAAAAGAAAAACAGAAACACAAAAGTTTTTTTTTCTGTTTGTGTGTGTGTGTGTGTGTGTGTGTGTGTGTTTGTGTTGGGAATTGCCTATGGAAAGCTATAAATCAAGTATAATGGTACAATTAATCAATAGAACAGAAGGAATCTTCTGCTATCTGAGATAGTGGAGGACTGTGCTAGTGTTCTCTGCCTCAACTTGACTCTGTATGTGTGTGTGTGTGTGTGTGTGTGCGTGTGTGTGTGTGTGTGTTTGTGTGTGTGTGTGTGTGTTTGTTTCATTGCGATTCAGGAATAGAGTTTATGCACTGGCAAGAGAAATTGGCCAATTAAAGAGTCCCATATGTTTCTTATTTTGTGACTGTAGTCATTTAATGGTGCATGGGAATAGCAAGAGAAAGGCAGAATTTGCTGTTATAACCGTGATACACACACAAACAGACACACACACACACACACACATATATACAGCAGAGCATTGTTGTGTCAAACACTCAGCATAATGACCGAAGCCAAGAACAATGAAATCTTGTAAAATAAGTTTTTGTGTGTGTGTGTGTGTGTGTGTGTGTGTGTGTGTAAATGATATCTGAAACCTGTGTTAAATAGTATGTCAACTTATCCCATCTCCTATTAGAATCTCATTGAAAGCTGTTCTTTGTCTCTTCCTTTTTCTTGCCAGCCTTCTGAAATAAACAGTCCTGCTCTAAGGCGGTTAACTGGAAACAGGTGCTTCTGTTTTGGCAACAATGTAGAACGGGAATCTCTATCATTCTCTCTCTCTCTCTCTCTCTCTCTCTCTCTCTCTCTCTCTCTCTCTCTCTCTCAGAGAGATGTATTGTTATATATCATATCACATGATGTCAGTATATTACAGTATATAATTGTTGTCAAAACAAAATCTTATATCTCTGTTTCTGTCATTTTTTTTGAAACATGAAAATCAAATTTCAAATTTCACGATGAATGGACCAATAGAAACGTTCCAAAATTGCTTCAAAAAGTATTTTACATTCATTGCTATTATACAAACTTTCCTTCTCTTAACATGTAAGGTTTTGTTCTAACAGCTACAAAAGCATCATAATGTGTCTTCAGTCATCACGCACTCACGCACGCACGCAAGCACACACACACAGTGAGACAGATCACCTGAGTAAAGGTGAAAAATGCAAAGCTCTCCTGAGCCCTGATATGGGTCTTGCTCCTTGTGATACTGGGGAGTCTACTTATAGGCCTCTAAATCAGTTTTTAAAAGGGTTAAGTCTTCCATATAGAGCTCAAGCTGATGTTATGATGCGATGAGAGAGCAGCATACCAGTCATATAGTAAAAGCTGTGATACATAATGCATTATGCTGCATTATAGCTGTGTGTTTTAAAGTGGAGTGTTATGGTGGCATTTAGCAGGCAGTAAGCAGGGAGACAGGGAGTGCGTGTGTGTGTGTGTGTGTGTGTGTGTGTGTGTAGGTGTGTGTGGGTGTGTGTGGGTCCACAGAGCTGGCTCTTGTACTGACTGACTGTATTCTCCTCATGGCTGGAATGCATTATTCAGAGAGGAAGAGAGGCAGCAGACTTTGGCTACAGCAGCTCAGAGAGGAGAGACTACAATGTCTGCCGAAGGGGAACCTTCCATTCCTTTAGTTTCCCCCTTTTCCTTCCTCCTTCTGTGTCCCACCCCTATCATGCACTCCATGTCTTCTATCTTCGTGCCTCCTTCCCTCTCCCTCCCACCGTTCCTCTCATCTCTTTTTCCCTGTGCCTACCTCTTCTCCTTTCTTTTTCAGATAGCAGACCAAGCAGTTGAATGCCTCTAGACCTCACTTTGAACAGGAATTCCTGTATCTTTTTCTTTCCCCTACTCATACCTAACGTTTTAATATTGTATTCAAATTACCACCAGCACTCAACCCTTCTGGGGAGGCGAGGGGTTCAAGGAGCCACCATGAAAGCAAAAAAATGAAAAGAGAGTAGTGAACCGCGCAGACACACGTCTCTAGCCGCTGGACTCATGATCCGGATGGTGGGTTGTCCGTTTCCACTCCTTAGGCTGTGTTTATTGGGGGGTAATCCAGTCAGAGACACAAAAAGAAAGAGCAGGCTATGGGCTTGGTTGCACATAAATAAGCAAGACAGTCTCTTTCTCTGCGTGTCTCTCTCGCTCTCTTTCTCCGACTCTAGTTCTGTGCCTGCTGGCCTCTCCACACCATCCACTCCAATTAGGGTGTTCCCTGCAGCATGGCTTCATTTACAGGACTCAGAAGTGGACAGAAACATGTAGCATGACTGGAGTGCAGGTCCCACATGAATTCATCAGCACGTTCATATAGCCCTCCAGGCCTGCAGAGTTACTGTCTACTCTAGCGCATTGCTCTCTGTCCCTTTCTCCAGCTTTCGCCGCCTTTTTTTTCTCCTTACTTTCTCTCGCTCCCTCTGTCTTGCCATACCATAATTGCATAATTGGATTAAAACCAAATTGCTCTTTGAACAAACACTCGTTATCCCCTATCCTCATTGTCCTCCACACAGTGGGCTTTTTACATTTGGTGGGTGCAAGGCGGGGGCTATTCTGAAATTGATTAATTAAGCTCTCCAATTTGGGAGCTGTGTATTAATTAAGGAGAAGTGTATAAGAGTGTATCTTTTTTTTTCCCCATATTAATTGGTGATTAATTGATGCAAAGATCTGCCTGCAGCGGAGTCTAATCCTGGAATGTGTTCATCAGTGGCCTTCACACGGTTCAGTTCACTTCCTGCCTATCTCACGCTGGCGCCGAGATGTGCGGTCATGATAAAACGTGTGCGAGTGTGTCCGAGAGAGAGGAGGAAAGATAAAGAGGGAGGAAAGAGCCAGAGAGAGAAAGAAAAGGAGAGGGGGTGGACGGTGTCTTTAGATTGCTGGGTGAATGTTCTGGATGACCCCCTCTAATTGCATTTGATTGAAGCGCGATAATCAAATTGTTTCACCTTTTGTTGTCCCTCCCCGCCCCCCTTGCCCATTCGCCATACCGGCACCGTATCCTTTGCTTATTAGAGCGGAAGAATGAGGATTAGGAGAACGGGAGAATGTGCGCCCGCGATGGCAGCACGATGCAGTAAAAGAGAGAATACGAAAAAAAAAAAAAAGAGAGAAAGAGATCCTGCACCTCTGACACCTCTGACCCTCCCTTCCCCCTGTATTATTTGCAGGAGAGTAATCGTAATCCCTGTAACCCATATCATTGGAACAAGAAGCAGAGAGATGTCACGGTCTATCACACGCTCACACACGGCAAGAATATTGTGCTGGGACTACCTGAGCGTGTAGGCTGATTGATTTGCCACGGCCATGGCGATAGATTGAATAGATTGAATATGCGGGGGGGTGTTGGCTCAAAGCCTACCTAGACAGCAGTGCTATCAAGGCACCAGTACTATGCTTTACATTATAGTGTACCAAAAAGAAAAATCTCTTTTTTTTGATTGAATGATTGATTGATCAGTTGATTGATTGCTAACTTCAAGTGCAAGTTCATGGGTCCAATCTTTATGAAAATGTTGTTACGGATACGATTTCAGGGAACTATCGTTTCGTTTACCGATAATAATAGGCTAAATAATTCAACCCAATCAACATTTAAACAAATGATAATGTGTCTTACACCACTATCAATGAACTGTTATACACTGGAACAGAAGATGCTGCTAGCATGGTTATTTTAAGAATGTGAATTCAACAACTTTTTTTTCTACACACCCATTACCTATAATCCCCCAACAGGTGTTCGTGCAGTGAGTTCACTTTCTTGTGCAGGTATGTGTTAGCTCTCCAATTAAGAGTGTTATCCAGGAGACAGTGGGGCAGACAAAGTGCACCGAAACCTCTCTGGAAAAAAGAAAAATCTGACTTATACCTCTCACCCAGACTCCTGAAACACGTCAGCCCCATGGAAGCTGGGCAATTAATTAGCAATTTCTATCCCGATGCCCTTTCTGCGAGCATGTTACTGAGGAAATGGCTTTTCAGTCCACTCTCAGGATCCAGTTAAGTCCATATTGACTAGAATGTGTGTTCTTCTTTGGTCTTTGTTTTCCTTTTACGTAAAAGGTCATTTCCCATCATTTATATTTTAAGCAGCTATAACACAGCCTAGGTTGGCAAGGCAGTGTGCACGCGGCGGCTAATTTGTTTTGAAAAGCCTCTCCGCTTCCTCCGAAGAGCTCATCCTCTCGCACTAAGTGACGGAATAAATTATCACTTTTGACTCTCCTCTTAGATGTGTTTTTAGTATTTTCCTTCCAAAACATGTAATCCCGCTTGTTCCGTGGTAAGTTATGCATTTTTTTCCTCTCTCCCCTCTCTTCACAATCATAAGTGGAGCGATATGCAAATGCAGCCAGAAGTGGAGGTAGTGCGTTAGCATAAGTGGCTGTGATTTTCCGTGGCAGTAATGGGGGGTACAGGGGAAAGTATTAGTAGTGGGAACATAATGTCTTTTGAGATCTGCAGCAAAAGTATTCCAAGATTTGGTCAGCCAGATATCATGCGATTGAGGGCTCTCGTCTTTTTCTTTCACTTTTTAATAGAACATGACCAGTTTCGGTAACAAGGGAGTATGAACGTATGTACGAGTCTCCTCAGAAAGTCTTTTCAAAATTGTTAGTCGCTGTTCAAGCACCTCTTGTCCCCTTTAAATTCTGACCTCTGGCTGTTAACACCAAGTTTCTACTTTTAACAGCAGTCACAATTACTTAAATGCAGAAGACTACCAGAAAGAATTGTGGTAAGCAGTTTGTACAGTGAAAAAGTTAGCGTTTCTTTTAAGACGCAGAGTGTACAACTACCTCCAAAAGCCCTAAAAATGTGTCTTAGTAAAGCCGGTATCGAGCAAACGCGCATGCCGGAGCCGACTGTATTGGCTGGAACCGTCTTGTAGCTGTTTCATCTATGCTTTTGGGTTGCCTACTGCCAGCAAGAGTAATCGCCATCATCTTCCCTCGATGCAGTGGCTCATATATAAATTAATATCACATAAATCTTCAGGCATCAGTGTATTATTTATATCAAGCGACTGATTCTTCTTTTTAGTGCAAGGCGTAGCTGTCACTTGGAGTGTAATTTGGCCGTGGTCTCCAAAATTTGTCCTATAGCAGGTCTGACAATAACAAATACGTTGCAATAACACCGCATTGATTTGCCGTCTAGTGAAATAACAAGAAATGCTTCACGGATAAATTGAAGGATCAACAAATCTGTGCTATTTATTTACTTGGGGGGAGGGGTTGCCTTTTTTTACCTTGCTATATCCTGGCAGGTCTGTGGCGATTTGTGGAAAAATAAACAGTTCAGCAGTTTTTCTAAAACAAAATCTGTAGACCAATAGGCTCGTTCGAACCGAATGTAGTTGAATAATGATCACAAGAGATTTTGAACTCCGATGCCATGTGTGCGGGCCGTGGCTCAAGAAAACACTGGCATGCTAGCTTCTGGTGGCAGGAGTTTACGCACACACACACACACACACATATACACACACACACAGCAATGACCAGAGTTGCTCTTTCAGATATATAGCCAGTGATGGCAAGCGAGTCTGATTGTCTGAGTCCCATGGGGAGGAGGCTTTCCCCTGTAACAATTACAAATGGCTGGCTCTGCAATTATCAGAGCCCCGGTGCTTATTCTCCACACTTAAACAATGCTATCTGGGCTCTGAGAGCATCTTTCAGCGGCAAACTAAAACAAGAGATTTGTTATGGCTCGAAAACCCAATAAGACGCCCACGTGAAGACGAGAAGGATCTAAATGTTTATCATACTTGATGTTGCTCGAAGCTGATAGATGACACCGTGCCCTACCAATGTGCTTTGGAAATGTTTCAAGAGCGTTTCCATTTAGCTTGGATGAGTCAACTTAACCGCTTTTACCATCTTTCCTTGATGTTTTGATAAACTTGCCCCTTTCTACAGACGTTATGCAAATCGCTTTCATTTAATTGTGTTCGCTGTCGTTTGGCTTGTAAGCCCCCCCCCCTAGTTTTTCGGCTTCCGTGTTCACGATTTATTTTGTTGCAGAGAAAACCTTACCTTAGTGTTGCTACCGTGTTAATGACAGAACAGCTGGAGTGGCTGCCCTCCATGGGAATGTTTTAATTGCGGTATTTGCACACATAGGGCCTAAACAGGTAGCATATGGGGAATTGGTGTTACTTACTTCTGTCTCACATCTGTCTGGGACTGTGATTAATTGAACTTTTGTGGGATGCATCTGAATCCTTTGATGAAGGGAAGTCATTGCAGGAGATGTCTTCATTTCTCAAGCAGTTTTTTTTAATCCTCTACCAGGAGGGTCATCACGTTAACCAAAAAAACCCCCCACCTTTTATTTTGAATACAGGAGTCAGAAGCAGTTCTCGCGCACTAAGCACCGATGCACTACTTTGGCTTGAACCCAATCGGTTGAAAGGAGGCGAGTTCTTTTTCAAAGCCTGAAGTTAATTCTGATTCTTCACCTTCTCATTTTTCACAAGCGGCACATTCCTTGAAACAAAGAGTGCTTGATGCATGTGAACGTCAAACGAACATTCGGAGAAGGAAATTAGAAGCCTGCGCAGTCTGGAGGGCTGATAGTCTTATCACTCAAAGTCAAACATGATTTCAGCACCGTTGTTGTTTTTGTTGACGCCTTTCGCTTCCCCCAACCCTCGCTCTTGGGTTCAAGCCTGCGTGGGGAAAGCGTTTTGGACCGCTAAGCCACCGCAATCCCACAGAAAGGAAATCTCTTTAAGGGTAATATCACCATCTTAAGCTTTCCTCCCCTTCGTTATGGGGGATTTAAGGGATTAGTTTTTATTCTTTTTAATGCGCAAACTTTCATTCTGTTGTTTGAATGAATTGTTTCATTTCATCCCTGCGGTAGTGAGTAGATGATCACTCCAATGTCACACACACACACACACACACACACACACACACACACATTTTCACTTAATCTGCAGCTCTCCAGCTGGAGATTGGTGCCCTCGTTAGCGTTAGCCCCCCGGTATGGTCTGTGTGATATTTGGGGGTAATAACGTGACTGTGTCCTCTGCTTTCCATGGGAGCTTGCCATAAATCGGTGACATTAGCCCACTACCCTTTTCACTGTGGTGACTAATTACAGTCTGTTTGCATAAGTAATGTCTTATTCCTCACGTGACACTGTTAGCACCTCCAATTCACACAATGATTAAGAAGGGATGGGCCAGTTGGAAGCCCAATTTTCCTGTGCTCTGATTGGCCGCTTCCCTCTTTTCCTCTCCTCGGTTATTTGGCAGCTGCTAAATGCTATTTGAGCCATTCTTTCACCCGCTGCTGTAATGGAGAAATTAGACGGCATTAATCCGAGCATGAGCTAATTCATACTTCACACAGCAACCGCACGGCCTCATTTTCAAGAGGCCCAAGACATTATATGAGAGATAATTGGCGCAAACGGACAGGAAACTTTGATTGTCTCAAGACCCGACCCCCCCCGCCCCCACCTCTCGCGGTTGTTCTTTATGATCTTCAGCGTTTGACCTTATCACTTGATTCAACCAGTTTGACTTAAAGGTTGGAAAAAATGTTTTTGCTTAAAAAGGCCAGTCCACTCAGAGGCAAGTTTCGGGGAGGCATTTGCTTTTCCAAATGTTTCCCAAAGTTTGCTTCTTCGTTACTAAATACTAAACCATGTACTAAGAAAAGATTGCCACACCTTAAATGGCATAAATATGCTGATTTGTACCCATTTTTGCAAATCAAAAACATCAAAATGTGCCATGCTCTCATTTTACTGCTTTAAATACTAAAATAGTTTTAGTATTTAAATAGTATTTAAGTATTTTAAATACTAAAATGTGCCCAAAGAGGCACAGTAACCAACACATACTGTGTAAGCCGCTGCACAGCTATTTGTTTTGTGGATTTTGACATATCTTTCATAAGTCTGGCTGTTTTTGCATATGGGAAATGATGCAAATATCTAAGGCTTGTCTGTTTTAATGTAATTTAATGTTTAATGTTTTTCTTTATATTCATTTAACCTTCTTAGCAGAAGCCATGTGTTTGTTGGAGAAGGAGCCGCACTCTCTTTCCATCTCTCTCTCTCTCTCTCTCTCTCTCTCTCTCTCCCTCTCCCTTTCGCTCTCTTCGGGTTCATGTCAGTTTAAACTGATGAATATCTTCATAAGTGTGATAAGCACACATATGCTGGATTAATTAATGCCATGCATCTCCCCCGGGCGGTAGCAGCCCACATTTCAGTTTTAACCTTTTCTTTTAAGGCATTGTTGGGTGTATAATTACGCTCTGCTTAATTAGCGAGCTATTAAGGCTACTGATGAGATGAACAGAGTCAGGGTTTCTCCGCAGACAAAAGAAAATAACAGCTGATGGGAGGGGGGCTGGAGAGCTGCTGTAGCTAAACTTGGGTTGCCATGCAGTTTGTAAAACAAACAACATGATTAGGATGAAAACAGCACTTGAGGACTATTAAACAGCCCCATCTCTTTCGGGGTGCCTGTACCTGGTGTTTTTTCTTTTCTTTTTTGTCCCTCTGAAGTCTGGCTTGGCTCGCTGTGCCATGTTGGGATGGAAAGTGAGTCATGAGTCAGACACATCCTCCTACAACAAACATGGCCACTGACACAAAAAGCAGATGAAATGATCTTAATTTTTCAATCATTCATGAACTAGTGTTTGTCCCTCTTTGGCCCATGACTGCTTCGACCCTTCTGGCTAAGCAGCTCACTTTAAATGCGGTCGCATGCTCACCACAAGGCATAAGGACCTTGTTCTCAAACCCTTGTGCTGAAGAGTCGTCAATCTATATGCTGTTGCATGTCCATGTCAGATTGAGAGCAGGAAAGCAGGTATTCAAGTAAACCTGGACTGTTCTGTGACAGCGCGAGACATGCAAAGAATTCCTTTCTAGAAACCCATCCAAAACGGCAAGAATCCACAGCATGCAATCCAGTGAACCGTGACTTACTTAGCACATCCATGGCTATACATGCAGAGACCTTGGGAGCATTCATAGTTCAAGCAGAACACAGACAAAAGGTATAAAGGGACATTCTACTTCCGTGTTCAAAGCTCCTGGAGTTCCTGCACTGTAAATACATTAAATTATACAAAATAAGAAACCTGAAAGACTTCATTGAGTTCACTTATTAGTAGACGTTCAAAAAAGGCAACCAGGTTACAGGTTAAAACGTTAAATCTTTTCTCCCCCAGTGTGTAGCTGTATGGACATTGAATGTAACTTGCAGGCAGTGGGGCTATGATGTCTTGGGCTGTGCAGATGTGTGTGTGTGGTAGAGGAGAGAGGTAGAGAGAGGAACTAAGCCTTCAGGATTGTAGAACGCCCTACTCTACGGTTTTGGCATACTGCTCTGATCCAGAGTGTGTATGTGTGTGGAGAGAGTCCGTCTCCCATCCCCAGACACAGTGGGGGAAACATGTTGTCCAGCATCACCATGACGATGACGCCCCAGAAGGATTATGATGCTGCATCCTCTCTTCTTGGCTCCCTGCCACTCCTTCCCATCTGTCCTCTGTCTTCATTACAGTGTGTGTGTGTGTGTGTGTGTGTGTGTGTGGGTTTGAGAGAGAGAGAGAGAGAGAGAGAGAGAGAGAGAGCTGTGACATTCTTAGAAAGGACTGCCATATGAAACTAATAGTAGCGACATTGTGTTTTCACCGTTTATTGAACTCCACAGGGTAAAATTCAATTCAGGCTTTATTCCATCTATATATAATATATTAATCCTATTTCCCAGGCCTGTTTGATTTTGATATCAGACCACAACGAAGTATGAAAGTTTTTATTTACTCACAAAAAGCGAGAATTGTAAACCATTGGTGGTCCAGTATTTTGTGCTGGCAAACACGAAAGCATTTCACATTTATTGTCACTCATAGCTCAAGATGAGACATTCCTTCTGAGGTGTGGATTCGAAACTTTCAGTCAGCGCCACATTTGTGTTAATACTGTTTTAAAAAAGATTTCTTTGTTGGAATAAGAACATTTTTGCCATATTTCATGATGTTTTTAGCGCCGAAATAAATGAAAAGAGTCACACTCAGACTTGAAAATGCACAAAAAATAGATAAAAAAAACGACAAAGTGAATGAAACAAAGGAAAACATTTTAATATTATAGCTGAACCAAAGTTTTGAAACTTGATGGCTTGAAATCTGAAGTATTGCTTTAGACCACAGATGTCTTGAACCGCCTTTCCTCTGTGTCTTATGTAATTGCTCACAATTCAAGTGCATTAGCAGATGATGTAAAGAACGTTTATCATGGGTGCAACTAATCAGATCGAAGTTGTTTATACATGTCAGATTTCATAGCACATTAAGCTATACACATATTCCTCCCCGCATGAAGCACTTCCCCTCACTTAAGTCAAGTTTTACATTCATCCCTAGGGTGTGTACTCCAAAACGCTACTGATTTTCCTCTTCTAACTCTATATTTTTTGATGAGATTGCTTGTGGCCTAACTGTTTCCTGCAGAGTCTGATAATAGATTCATTGGAGGAAATTGAGGAGAAAAAGGCCTTGTCGAATTGCGACTAGTGTTGAAAGAAAGAGAGGAAGAAAGGAGTGAACTAGATGCTGTCAAAAGCCTATAGTTAACTGGAAATAACACCTATACCCAATCCTACATGTTTACACATATTCATATTTTCTTACATATTTTCTTTTGAATTCATGTACACTCAAGCACTACACAATATACACTAACAGGGGTCGTCAACTACTTTTGGCCAAAATTTTTCTCAGCAGACACTGTGAGGGCCATAAAATACAATTAATATTGTATCTTATATAATATATTATTTTTCAATATATTACATTTCCTTTCTAATTCATTTCTGTTGTTTTTTAGCTTTTGTTAATGTTATCAGACTCATATTACATGAAATTGGTCGAAAAAAACCTGGATATTTCAGGGTAAACACATGGATCATCAAAAACTTAGTCCATTGTCCTCAGAGAAGATCATTTCAGATTCCTTATACACACACATCAGTCTGAACCCAATACAGCTGAAAGTCATTTCCATGACACGCTGCACTTAGTGAACCTGGAAGTGCGGCGCTGTGACTGGCGGATTACTGACAGACTGAAGGCTTGTTTCATTTGATTTAGAAAAAAATAAACTTTTCCCTCCTCACTAGACTGTTCCTGATTCAATAATATCAGAGAAATTTTAATATAAGAAGAGCTCCCACTGTCAGAACACTTTAGCTGTTTAGCTCCATGGCCTGGCACGCAGTCTCAGTTCCAGTTCATCCCCAAGGTGTTGGATGGGGTTGAGGTCAGGGCCAGTCAAGTTCTTCCACACTGTCCAGAATGTCTTGGTAGGCTGAAGCAGTAAGATTGAGCCCAAACCCTGAAAAACAGGTGTGTCCCAATACTTTTGTCCATATAGTGTATAACAGTCTCAGGTCTTTGACTGTTCTGGATGTTTCAGCTGTAAAACATATGCGCTCACCAGTCCATTTCATGTCTCACATTCTTGGCAAAATATTTCTGGTTCTGAGACAGAGGCATATCGAGAGCGAGAGGCAGAACAGACAGAGCAAAGGGGGTGGTTGGAAGTGCCAGAAGAAACGCTGGGAGGGACAAAGAGGGGAAAAAGTGGAGAGATAAAAGGCTAGCAGGACAGACACAAGAGGGGACAGTACTACATGGAGCGTTAGAGAGCCACGAAGGGAGGGATGGCGGATATGAGCGAGGGAAAAGGGAGAGATAAATCAGAAGAAGGAAAGATGGGGCAGCAGGCTCTCTCTCCATAGGAGGCAGGCTTTAAGTAGCATACTTCCCCCTGCTTCCTGTGGGCTATAAGCCACCTACAGTTCAAATAATAATCAAAAGGAAAGCTGTCGACAGAACAGCGCAGTGTGGCGCGCCAGGCAGGGGGACTGACTCACGCACACACTCTCACACATACTGAGGAGATCTGTGGGGTTTAGAGAATTTAGGGATGAGTTTTAGATGATCTCTCAGCCCTGGGCACCTCCCTCTGGGTCTGTTGGACAGGATCTTTTAAAGGATATGGTGACCGAATTAAATACTAAATTTAAATATTCAAGACAAGCGTCTGCCAAGGAGGGGGTGGCAGAAATGGTGCAGGAGCTCCATTTGGCACCTATTCGGCGGCTTGAAAAGATTGGTTAGATTTGTGAATTTCTTTCATTCATTTAATTCATTCTTGGCCCTTTATGTCCTTGAATCGGTGCCTCAATATAAAGAGCAACATTTTACAAAAAGCATAGCTTCTTTTAATCACATGAATTATTAAATCTAATTTGGTAACGATATTATTTGTCACTTATTTGTTTTAAGTGGAGTCTGCTGCTTATTAGTTTTGAATTGTGAATGTAGTCGAGCATTTTTTGTTCTACGGGTTTAGAATTTACAATTAGAGCTTATCTCAAATAAATAAGACTAGCCTTCTACAAAGTGCATTCTGATACTGAAAAGTAGTATAGAGTCTGTATGTGTGTGTGTGTGTGTGTGTGTGTGTGTGCGCGGATGCTTGCGCCTGTGCGTTTGGGAGTGTTTTTCTCCGATAACCCCTGCTTGCCGCGTTTTTTTTCTTCCACTGCCGAATTAAGATAAGAGCTCTATTTAATTAAACTGTCACATGGCAGTACCTTGAGGAATAGCTGAGGAAAAGCTACTTTAATTGGGAAGCTATTGTCTGAGTACATAGCCTAGCCTTATCCATCCACAATCATGTTGGACGGACAGAGAACAAATGTCAGGCCTGCCTGGTGGAAAAAAAGAGGATGGTAAGATGTATGTATGTAGGATGGGGAAAGAGGAGTGTAGGAATGGCTATCATTTGTACTGTCACATCATAGTCCGTTGATGGATGTGGAAAAGCGCTCCCTTTCCCGTGTTTCTCTCCTGAAACCCTTTTTTCGCTCTGTCTTTCCATCCTGAGCTCTGCGGGCCAAGGAGTGTGATTAGGGGATCAGGCTGGGTAGGTGCTGAGCAGTCCCGCGTGAGCTCAGTCTTCAGCTGTAAATACCTCCAGCAATTAACACTGATCAGAGAGAGAGAGAGAGAGCAATTTAGCATCAGTCCTGCACAGAGGATCAATTATGGAGATTCTCCATCTCTGAAATCTGTACCCCCTGGTGCTCAATTACTCCGTGTTGCGCGAGTGCTTGCGTCTGTTTTTATGTGTGTCTATCTATGTGTGTGTAATAGCATTACTGAGCCTGTGTAAGTTGTTTTGATGTGTTTTTTTTTTTGGAACAGCAAGTAAGTGTTTTGTTTTTATTTTTATTGGAAGAAACAGTGGCACTGGGGTTGGTGGTAGGTCTAGGTTGGCAGTAGCCTGTAGTCTGCAAGAATCTGGCTAGCCATCTGTGCAGAAGGTGCTTAAAGCCGCCTTGATTAAAATGTGCAAAGCTGGAGATCAGAGCCCCCTCCTGATCATCTACATTTCTCTCACCAGCGGAGATCGCAGCGCATAAGGAGGTGACCCCCCACCATAATCCAGTCAGTAGCTCGTGATAATGCCTCTTCAGATCAGGCTGGTCACACTAACACACGGAAAGAGGAAACACTATACCGTCACGGTAGCTAGGCAACTCAGTGAGTGATTTCCAAACAAGTAGAAGTGAGGTCCCTTCTGCTCGGCTTTCCAATTATTTCCTGTGAGTGGACCTTTAGTACAGACTCGCTGACTAGTGTTCATTTTGGAGGTGAAGGACGTCTGCCTAGCACAAAGCAAGTAATGCAGATTGTGTCCACGTCAATAAACAAGCGCATGTTTAATTCCAGCCACAGTTACACCGGTTGCCAATCAAAGACGTATCCTTTGGAAGTCATTTTCACTCAACTCAGCGTGTAGATGACTGCCCGCCTGGGTCCGAGCCCTGCTGATGCGCTTCACCCCATCGCGCTATGGTGAGCAGTACACCATGCAGCCATTTCCTCGTCCAGACAAGGGGTTTTCACTCACCAGTTATCATTAGCATGATCCGTATGCACACTCCATGTTTTATTCTGCCATCGGGCTCTAGGGCAGGCACCTGGAAAGGCGAGGGCAGAGGTGGTTAATTCGCTCTGATTTCACCTGAGGCCTTTTTTGTCCACCATGCAAAAAAGACCAAGGCCAAGTCATTGTCATTTGCATTTTGTTTGTTTTGCTCAAGCTGACTGGGCCCAAACACCCAGACTCTCTTGCACGGCAGGCTTGTCCACTTAATTAGCTTGAACTGAGCTAGGACTGAAGTGCTCAGACCACGACCAAAGGCAGAGATCATAAGGTGAGTCTAGAGAGGATATGGCTACGTTATCAGCTGCTAGGGAGGTGCTTCAGGGCTTTGTGTCATTAATCCAGAGGGAGCAGCTTCAGGGAATGGCCACAGCCTGGGCTTTTGAGGAAAAACAGACCACCACATGGCCCTGCTTTTTTAACCCAGTTACCACAACATCACTTGTTTGGTGGTTTTTCAGGTACAGTTACATGTTGTCCTGGGGTTTGACACTACATGCAACATGATTGTTTATAAGCCAGATGTTTTTTTTTTTTATTTTATCAATTTGCATATCTGTGTTTGAACATTGTTAATCCTCTTCTCATCCCGTGTGAGCCTAGTAATCTTTGACCCTAATCTTAAAGCACTGCAATGATTTCCCCCCCGCCCCTCTTGGCTCCTATGTGAGCTCCCTTTTCGGCGAGATTCCTCCAGCATGGTAATTCGGTTTCCATGACCTTAATATGATTTTATCCTTGTTTCTTCATGAGATTTGTGCGTGTTTTTTTGTAGCAGTAACATTTTTTGAGCCTCTTTGAGGAGATAGCAGCCTACATCGAAGGCCATCTTGTGCTATGGAAAATAAAATAAGGCAGTTGAAATTCAATAGCAAAGAAAGAACTCTGAACAATTATCCCTCGACAACACAAGAGTCTAATAGTCTCTTATTGCATTGCAGTCAAACATTGCGTGCTAATTTGATCATATTTATGAAACGAAGAGCAAATATATATTTATATGGAGGCTACATCGCTGTGGGGGTCTAGACGGCAAGCAGCACTATGCTCAGCGGAGAAGGAAACGTCAATGCTAACTCGATGAGCCGAAACAGAAAGCTGCTAGCTTGCTAGCTGGCCAGGACAGGATATGAGCAGAGGAGATGGAAGATGAGAGTGGACTGGATCATGGCAGGAGTGTGTCAGTTAGCTTTTTAACCTCGTTAGGACAGAACCTCGAGAAACCAATACTTCAGAGCGAGACCCTCGTCTCAAGCCATATACATCTGGGAACGTTAGATTGGTTTAGCTGTTAGGCTCATGTAGCACTCGATACTTGATTAGTTTTATTTGTTGGGCAAACTTGTTTGCTTTGTGTGGCTTAAGAGAATGGATAAGTAGAAGTACTTCGAATTTGTGTCATTACTTCCTTCCTGTCTGTGAAAGCTGAAGAGGAAATTTCGGACAGACTAATGTCAGCCATTTGGGTCCCTTTGTCTTGATGGTGTTGTCTTTTGGTTTTCTCTCACATCTCAAACTGCTTCAGTGACCCGTGTGTGTGTGTGTGTGTGTGTGTGTATCTGTGATCTTTGCTGCTCAGTTGCCCATCTTTACTGGATTCTCATCTTGTGCCATTAAGGTTAAGTGTCTTGTAGCTGTTGCTAGGGCAACACGTCTGTTAGCAAGTTGTCAATAAGTACTCCGGTTCGAGGTATATTTATTTATGTCATTTGTCGCATCTGCCTTTCTCTCTTTACATGAGCGGTAAGAGACAAAGATGAGGGATGATGCGAGAGCGGTGGGGATAGAAGGGGATGCTGTGCGTCAGGCTGTGCGTAAGAGAAAGTAGATTAGTGTTCAGTACTGTTGGCACAGTTCTCCTTCTCCCCAACTGATATCCACTCAGGAGGCTGAGCAGCTTGCTCTCAATGACCCACAATCATCAAACGGAAAAGGGCCAGCTTCAATAGATCAATTACCGCCGTGATTACATTCATCAAATGCTTGACTGAAATTCATACTTCCTGTAGAATGAACGTTTTTATCTATCACTCCCTTTCTCCCTCAGATTACAGAGGACAGACTTTTAGTCTCCAACTCCTCTAATACCAGCATTCTTTGTCTCTCTGTCTGTCTTTCTTTCTATCAAAGTATTATTGAATCATTAAAAGCTCACACCTTTTCTCTTCAACAAGTCCTTTCCTCCCTCTCTTAGCTCCTTGTATTGTCGTAATGAGAAACATCAGTGTTGCACAAAGTAGGACAGGTTGATCGGCAATTAAGTACATACATGTATTCGGATGCTCTTGCTGTACCTTTGAATCTGAAATTAGATTTTTTAAGGCTTACCTCCATTTCTGACATCAGTGCTTTTATTTATTGTGAGCTTTGAGGAAATAGTTTGTTTTCCAATTGTTAAGGCAGCTAGCGGCCTAGATTTGCCCCCGCAGTTGGAAAGCTGTGAGTTTGAATCCCAGGACTACTAGTGGCACCACTGAGGTACCTTTGACCAAGGTACCGTCCCCCCACACTGCTCACTGTTCCTGGCTGCCCGCTGCTTCACTTGGTGAATGTAGAAGAAGAATTTCCTGCTGTGGTGTGTTCACCTATTACAGTTTACAAATTCTGCTTCTTCAGTTCAGCGTTGGAGCTACGAGTCTAGTATTACTTGAAATCAATCACCCAAGTCGCCTAAATCACTCCTATAAAAATCACAACTTCTCTCAACCTGCTCAAACCACGTCCAACTCTTGATTTAAGTGATGCATACTTGGGGATGTGGTTAACTCATTTTGGATGAGTTCTTGTGTTTCGGCACGTTTTGGCAGAAAAAAATATCTTTGCTGATTGACTACATCTAGAAAAATGTGTACATTTGTTTTTTGGCAAACTATTCCTTAAAATAGCAAATAAACAACTTTGTTCTCGTTACCTATTGTGTTCGGTCAGAAATATGTGATCACTGGCTGGTATTTGTTCTTTAATCTTAGTGATTTGTGCTCTCTGCTGGAAAATGAGCAAAATTGCCTAAACTGGGGCATTTGCAATAATACAATAATAATAATTCATTTTCTGTAGCCGTGTAACCGCTTAATCCTTA
>JBBPDB010000039.1:15088230-15109358 GCA_037974465.1 Brachypetersius altus
TGTGTGTGTGTGTGTGTGTGTGTGTGTGTGTGTGTGTGTGTGTGTGTGTGTGTGTGTGTGTGTGTGTGTGTCTGGCCAGATCATTCTTCTCACTGTTGTTGTTTCCTGCAGTATTTCTGTCTCGCTGTTTTCTTCTCTCCTCCTCCTTCATGTTAACAGATAGAGGCCACTAAAAGTTCATTTGTTGTGTGTTTTACTGGCTCTACCTGCCCTTGCTGAAGTCCCGTTCCTCCGCAGCCCGCACTAGCAGACAGCTTAACGATTACACCCCGCATTTCAACGTGTTCAGACAAGGCAGACGCAAGTAGGAGCTTTCTTCCCCCATTGTAAACATTTCAGCAGCTTGAACTTCCCTTGAACTTGAAGACAGTTGATATGGTTTATAAGCCAAAGCCTGAAAATTAAATCTCCATCGAATAACAGAAGGTAAAATTTTTCTTGGGTCGATTTGCTTCTTGAATTGGAAGTGGGAGTACACTTTGGGAGTATTGCTTTGGTTTTACAGCCCTCAACCAGTTCTATCACTGCAAACTTTCCAGTTAGAGCTTTTAGATCTTCTTTTTTTCTGTCACGATACTTTGAGGTGACTGTTGTGTTGGATTGTCATGTAGCAAATAATAAAAAAAATGAAAGATCAAACAGAAGAAAAATATATAAACTAATGCCAGGCTAACCTTTTCTTCTTATTCTGTGTCCCAGAGCCAATTAGAATAATTCGGCGGATCTCCTGATAATATCAATTAGTTTATTAGCGTATTCAGACATTATCAGTAGGATTCCAATTCTTTGTTACAAATTCAAACTAGTGTATTTGGCTGTAAATGTGTCCATATAATTTGTGACTGTGGAAACATATTTTCCATCAAACGAAAGGCTTCTAAAAAAGTATTATTTTATTATTATTTAAGATAGAAGATGCCATCCACCCTTGATATTGTGTGAATGATACATTCAGTTCATGATAAAGGGGATCAATGGAAATGCTTTTGAAGTCAGAAATGTTTTCCTATAAATTTACCATTTTGATTCTACAGCTATAATATGTACACATAAAGGCAGTACCCCAGAACTGATCCCACTCTTATTAGCCGCATAGGAGCATACGCATTAAGCATACACACTCACTTTAATGGTAGTCCGCAACCCAGTCAGCGATCCATGAAAGTACCCTCAACCCTCCACCTCCTCCTCCTCTTTAATGTCTGTGTGTTGAAGGTTAGCGCACCGTCTTCCAAAGGCCACAGCGCTCTTTCCCCCTGCAGGTGAAGGCTCAGACTCCTAAGCCTGCTCTCGGCTCCCACTGTGAGCAGAGAATAGCAGTGCTCTTAAAGCCCCCCTCCTATCTTCCATCTCCCCCGACCTCCCCCACCAGCCTTTGCTTTTGTCAAATTCTTCCATCTCCAGCTTCAAGGAGGGTCCTGCATGTGAATGGCCATTGATTTAGCTTTTTTGTGCCTGTGTTTTAGCGTGTTCTCCCACTGTCTTGCTCTCTCTCCCTGCCCTCTCGAGACGGGCTACCCCGAGGACTCGGCTTTGAACAGTTTAACCAGGCATTAGAGCCCTGCCGGTGGGCCAGGAGGGCAGGATGAAAGGAATGAGGCTGGATCGAAAGGTGTTTGTCCTTGACTGAGTTATGGCAGCTCTACCTTTCTAAGGCCATTGCTCGCCACTCATCGATGGGCCTCCCCAGTGCGTATCGGTATTCGCTCAGCCCCCCTGCAGGGATAAAAGTGAAGTCGCCACGGCATTTTCCTGCCCTAAGTCATCATAGAGTTCACCTGTGAACGCATTTGTTTACAGTGTGTGAGTGCGTATGTGTGTGGATCCTGAGAGGGCATGGCTCCTTCAAGTAGAAAACTGCTTTGCTTTTTATAGTTTTATCATATTTTATAACGCACTCTTTTGATAGAAACAATAGTTTATTCAAATTGTATTGATACACACACTTGTTTTCATCCTTGGACTTGGAGTTATACATCCATCCCCATGCACTTCTATAGTATATGTAACTTCCCATATGTCCTGGCAGTTTTAAAGAAGGAAATGTGCTTGTTTTTGTCAGTGTTACCTGCAAAATAACAGAATTTTTGTCCTGAAAATATACAAAAACAAGCATACATTCACACAGCACAGCCCTATTTACCTTAGGTGGGCAGATGCAGGCAAGTCTGTCACTGGGGGCCAGAGGCCTGTTCCAACTGTCTTTGGTAGCACACCCAGAGGGGATCTCTTTTTTGCCTCCTCCATCCCCCCAACTTGCTCCCTTTTCCTCTTCATAAATCCTCTCACTCCCCGACACTCCTTTAGCCCCCACCACCCCTAACACACATTCCTACTGTCTGTGCCCCAGTCTGCCAGGACACAGGTGCTAGTGCTCTGATGCTACACTAGCCATGCTGTGCCTCAGTGCAAGATGATACACAGATACCCAGCTTGCAGTCTCCAAACTGCAGAGCAGGCTGCAACACACCACACTCTTCTTCAGCTCTATGCAGTTGCATTACAAAATGGCATGTATAGAGTCATCAGTATTGTTCTAATCTACACCATTCAACTCAACACACAGCACTACGCCGTCCAGTCATTGGAATGGCACTATCGCCTTGAGCATTTTGTGTTGTGTTTAAGCATTCTGTTTGAATATTCTCTATGTCTTTTGCCTCGAAGCCTCTTCTACACGCAAAGCTGCCTTTCCACTGTAAACACACAGCTTTCCCCCGGCCTCTCTCCTTCATGTTGAAGTTAGGTCATAAATCTTGTGTGCGGAAATAAAGCGTGCCATCGCCGGGGCGACTGCTTAGGGCGAGCGGGCAACACGCCTGGCATGTGGGTGACATTTAGGGAAATCAAGCTGTCCTTCATCCCAAAGGCTCTGTTCAAAGTGTATATATTCAGCGCGTTACACTTATTTGTGGGGGACGAAAGGAAGAGCGCTTTATTCAGACTAAGATAAAGTGTTTTTCTCTCTTTTCTTGACTGATAAAATGTATTCAGAAAGCTTAGCTCTGCATGCTTTTACACCATCCTTTTCTCTCTCAGAGGGAGTTTTTAAACAGAAGTGAAAGCCTTAGATCGTCGTCAAATGTGCAGTGTTAGAGAGCGAGAAGGGAAGGATGCTCTGACGGTAGCTTTTGCATCAGTTTGCTTGCCTGAGACGTGCCGATCTTTTTCTGACACGTTTGAAATTTTTGTCTGAGAAAAAAAAAAGTGCACACTGCAGCATTTCACTCAAAGGATTGCTGGATTTACAGAAGAGATTTTGGACGGCCGTCTATGAAAAGGATTCTGGAATTAGGCTGTATACTCACCAATTCAAAGAGTGTGGTGTTTTGCATCTGTGCGCAGTTTGCTGAGCTCACTATGTTTAAAGTTGTTTGCTTGATTTGTTTTAAAGATTCTTCAAAGACACACATACTCACACAAGCACACACACACACACACACACACACACACACTCCCCGTCTCCCTGGTATATATACCATTTTGGACATATGGGATCCATACATCCAAAAACTCCATCTTGTCTGTCTGTCCAGATGCCAGAGAGAGAGAAATCAAGAGAGAGGAAATTGCCCGCGGCCGGGGGAGCTTGCAGGCTAGACAAGGCAGGAAGTCGGTAGCATTGCTGTGGGATCAGCTTGGCGAGAGAGAGAGCACGTAGAAAGAGTACACGGCGAGGCTGAAAAATGAGATGCTAATAAAAGATTTGGCAAGATCCCTTAATGCACCCAGTCTGAGCATTAAGTATACACCAGAGCCTCGACTACTCCTCTGCTCTTCCTCCCTCGTTCTCTCTCGCTCTCCTCCCACCGTCCATGCTGGAGAAATCAAATAAAGCAGCTCCTCACTTCCTTGTGGGTGAGGGAGAGAGAGAGAGGAAGGGAAAAAAAAGAAAAAACAGCCTCAGAAAGACTTTCCCTTCATTTTACAGCACGAGATGAGGGCACTAGTACCTGCTTGTTTACTCTTAAGTGTCCTGGATTCTTTTCTCTCCCTGTCTCCCTCTCCCTCTCTAGAGTATGACAAATTTCTCAGTATGAAAACAAAACAAAAACAAAAAATTCAGCACAGCTCAGAGCGGAGGATGTGATTTGGGATTGTGTTCGCAGTGCTGTTGGCATAGCTTGCACAAACAAATCCCAGTTACTTTTTTTTCCTTTTGTTTATGCATATTTACAGAAGGGGCACAGTGTTGAAGATACACAGCCTTCCAGTCACATTTCGGAATATCTGTTAACAACAAACATTATTACAACCAACACTGTACTATTAAAGTTTCCATGATACGACATCCTGTTATTGCTAGTCCTATAAACGAGTGGCCTTTTCTCATCACTGGTCTGTGAGCCTACAGGCAAACTCAGGCACAGAGCGAGATGAGATTTGCCATACACACATCATTAGCTTGATAAGCGGCCAGAGGTGAATCCTAGCATGCACTTATGTGCTCCGATATAGGAGTGTGTTTCCCAATAAAAGACTGGTGTACGCCCTGACAGCAAACTGCTTTTTTTTCTAGATGGTTGTAATTGCAGACTTGATAGGAAATTCCTGCCCTGCAGCCGAGGGAGATAATGCATGTTGATCCCACTGGTCATATATAGTGTCACTGAAATGAAGGCTCTTCATCTAGTCGATATATAGATCTGTGTGTGGATAGTCAGGAAAGCATGGGAATAGCAGCTTTACAGCTTTAATTAAGTGCTGACAAAAAAAAAAAGCCAATAACCGTTTGCAAGGGTGTGTGTGTGTGTGTGTGTGTGTGTGTGCACATTTGAGTGTGTGTAGGGATGCATTACATCACACCTGGCTTCCTGTTTTGTATCTGGCAGCGAATGAATGGCCTTCGTCAATGTCACATGTCATATTGTTAGTCATGGCTACCCTTTGCCAGAGACTCAAGGTCACCTGCTCCGCCCAGGCATGAATAATCTATGGGAGGTTCGGTTCCTCCTGACTGGCTGCACAGAGATGTGTCGGGCATAGATTATTTATGCCTTAATATGCCCTCGCTGAATGAGCAATCAGTCCTGAGAACGGCAGCGAGTGGAGTCACATTCATTCTCTGAGTCCACACTAATGATATGTTGTACTTTTGCAGCATTGGATCTCGAGTGTCACTTTATTTGCGCACTTTATATCATTACACAAGGGGTACAGTAGAGATGGGTACAGTTATTTGAATAAATAGCTGTCAGCCCTCATCTCAGTATTTGTTTACTGAATAAAAGTGCTCACGTGTGATGTGTAGTTTAGTTTGAAATATAAATAAGCTTTTATTTAGGAATTAGTAATTTAGCCATTTTAAAAAGGAGCACCAGTCAACATACAAGCAGCTGAATTGTGGCTCATATTAAGTGAAACATCCAAACCAGGCATGTCAAACTGGATTCCTGCAGAGCTGTGTAAAGATGTTTTTTTCTCCTAATGCCTTGAATTCAAGCCATGAATCTCACTAATTACCAAAGTGAATCTGGTCTATTCAGTGAGGCAGAGCTTTGAAGTCTACAGTGCTGTGGCCTGCAAGGAACCGAGTGGGACATTATTTAATGCATTTCAGGCAAATGCAAGCAACAAACTTTACCTGTTTACGTTTGGTTTTCATAACAACAGGGAATATTGTCTTGTTGTGGTGTCAAAGTCAAAGTGAACTGTATTGTCATCTCAGCTGTATTTACGTATACAGAGAGACGAGACGTCGTGGCTCCAGATTTCATAGGGGGAAAAGGACAGAGAGTAAACATATAAATATAAACCTTGAACAGAAATTCTGAAATGTTTTCATTTGTTTTCATGTAAAAATGCAGATTTTTGAACAGCAACAATGGTTAAAACATCTGTGTCTGTTAGTGAGTTTAGTGGAAAATAAAACAGGGTGAAAGGAAACAGCACTGCATCTAGGGAAATCCTGTTCCATTTTAGTGTCTGGTCTGCAAGACCTGTTGTGTGCTGCGTTCTGTGTATTTATGTGTGTGTGTGTGTGTATGTGCGTGCATATGATCACACAGGAGACCAGCCACCCTCTCCATCTTCACCTAAGTAAAGTGCACTGCAGCTCAAATGTCAGGCTCTCTCCACCAACCTGCTCCTCTCACTTACTCCCATCTCCCAGCCTAGGAGACCTTTCCCCTGGGCCCAACAGAGCCTGCTGACCTTCAGTGCACCAGGAACCTTAACACAAAGACGTGACCCGTAACTGCTTCGACACAGGGCACAAACACTTCCACTACTGCAGGTTAACGAGTTCACTCCTCATGTCCATCACCTCAGTGGGTGCGTTTTCATGCCATACACAGACTTTGGCATAAGTAGGTACACTCCACTGTTAACTTGTCTCTACTCTCCATTGATAAGGGAAGATTTGATGAACTTTTAAATGCTTCAAGCCCCACACACCTAAAGCAGACTGCAGGGAACTGCAGGGAAAGGCTTTTTGTTGGCCAGACACACAGTGGAATCAAGAACAATAGAGAGTCGGGAGTGGGAGAGGGACAATCATTTTTCATCGCACCGTTTGGCCTTTTCCACAGACGATGTGAAGGAGCAATTTAAAATATGATTAATGATGATAATAAGGTCAAATGTTGATCATTTATTCTCAGCAGAATCCTTTGTTGAATTTTCCAGAGCAAATCGCAGGATGTACGCCTTGGAGAAGGTAAGCACTGCTGCGGCTGCATCAGTAGCTGCTGTGCAGTGCATAATAGAGAGAAACATATGAGAAATGTATTGTAGCCAGACAAAAAGACACAGAGTTCATGCTTTTTCTGAAGGGACAGTGTAGCTTCCAGAGTGTGTCTTGCTATTATATTTTTGTTCGATTGCTGGAGCACTCTTCTATATTGCTTCTGTTGTCTTTGCAAATCCCCAAGCATCCCCCTCCCCCATTTTCTTTAGCTTTTTTTTCTACAAAATATTATTTGCAAGGCTTATCCTGCTGTTGAAACTCAGTTACTTTCTGATGAGGGAACACAAAGTGTTGTTATCCAGGTGCAAATAGCAGACACATCGACAAAGCAACCTGTGTGTGTGTGTGAGCAAGAGAGAGTGTGTGTGTGTGAGAGAGAGAGAGGGAGACCCCCTCCTCCTACTAAATTAATAAGAAAGCTTGCAGAAAAATAATGTTATATTTCACAGGCACCTGTGGGAGTACTATGAGAAAATACAGAGTGCTGTGTGGCAACAGACATTTTGTAGGGAAAATGGCCATTGGTATCATTAGACACTTTTTGTACCTTCTCTCATAGCACTGCCAGCAAAATGGAGGGAAAAAAGCAAACCTAAAAGCTTTCTGCTCGTTCAACAAGACAACTGTAGATTATTCATGCGTATAAAGTGAAACATCAAGAGGCATTACCAGCATGGATCACGCAGTAGTGTGAGCACTGAAAGAACTGGCATCGGTTTAGTTTTAGATTATTGAAAACGTTGCTTTTCATAAATTCATGAGTTCTTTGTTTATGCTTCCACCTTACTCACCTCCCGAAAGAGAGGAATCCTGATCATCTTAAATATAGATGAGGCAGTGTTTGTACTGCATAAATCACTGCACTTCCATATGAAGAGCCATTGGCACTGGTTGCATCGAGAAGGGTTTGTGTGTGTGTGTGTGTGTGTGTGTGTGTGTGTGTGTGTGTGTGTGTGTTTCTGTTTTTTCCCTCTTTCTCAATCTTGTGCACACACAAACAGTCCTGTGTCTGAGCCATGGCTTTACCTCAGCCCTTTGAACATTCATATTCACAGAACAGTAGCTGCTCATTTTCCTCTCTCTCTCTCTCTCTCTCTCTCTCTCTCATTTTCACTCACTTATTTGTTAATTTTATTATTTAGCATATTACAGCTAAAATGTTTTTTTCTCCTCCTGTCACAATTTATGGACCCATTTGAAACACTTTTTTAAAAAAAAGCCCAATAATAATCTGGAATGGTTTCTTCAGAGTAGAGATGAAAGGGGTGGAGACATTGATGCATTCACACACACACACACACACACAAGCACACACACCGGAGCAAGGCAGTAGGCGCTTGGCTGAAAGATATGGCAGGACTGCCTTGGGAGAGCTTCAAAGCCCAGTGACATAAATTTATGATAGCAGCACCACACATTTTTGCCAAAATGAGCTGTTGTTGCTTTGTGTGTGTGTGTGTGTGTGTGTCTGTGTGTGTGTGTGGAGGGTGGAGGGGGGTGGTGAAGTCCTCACTGCCATCTCCTTGATCATGCTCATGGAAAACGCTTATTCACTCAGCCAGCTGGTACCCCTCGCTCCCCTGAAAGCAGGAAGACCTCCTTTATATAATTAGACTGTTTGTGAATGCCTGTGTGTGTGCGGATGTGTGCCATCACAAAAGCACTATATAAAGAACATATACTCTGTTGATTTTGGCACTAGAGTTTTTTCCCCCTATTCCCTGTTCGTTTCCAGATTTAACACGGAGAAGTTGAGTTTTCACTGTTTTGTTATACTACCCAAATGTAGTTAAGTAGTTTAAAGTTTTAAATTACACTCATGGAAACAAGTTAGCGTCTGATTTACAGTCTTTATCAACAGATCTGCATGTTCACCTTTTAAAAAGAGTAACATGAGTTTATGCAGACTAGTTCATCTGCTAGTTTGTTTTCTTTGGTGGACTATTCTCAGCACAGCAGTGAAACAGAGTTCACACATTACTGTGAACCACAAAGTGTAAATTTATGGTAAGTTTGGCTAATAAAATCAATGAGTGTAGATACAATCCAGGTGCCTCTCGTCAGGGTACTTCTTTATACATTCTACATAGAAAAAACAAATGTGGTAATGACAAGCTCCGAATCAGCAATTGTGTCCACTGAGCAATGGTGGAGAAATAATATCTAATCATGAACAATAACTGACCTTTTGTACTTGTTTCCGTGAATGTGACATAACAATACCTCTAATCTACTCTGTCTCTGTCTCTCTCTCTCTCTCTTTCTTTCCACCTCTCTCTTCAGAAGAGGACTGCGTGAACTGTACAGAGGAATGTCGGGTGCTGGGTCACTCAGACCGCTGCTGGATGCCCCAGTTCCCTGTAGCAGGTGGGGGTGGGGCGGGAGCCCCCCAGGCCGAGGGCTCGGACTACCGCACCAACATGTTTGTCCCCGCTGGCATGGAGGCTGTGGCAGTGGAGCCCGAGACCTATGAAACAGTGGGCAACCCCAACGGCAAGAAAACTTTCTGCACGTTCGGCAAAGAGAGGCGGGACCACACCATCCTGGTGGCCAATGTCAAGCCTTACCTGAAGGCCAAGCGTGCCCTCAGCCCCCTGCTGCAGGAAGTGCCCTCAGCCACTTGCAGTCCTACCAAAGGCTGCAACAGCGGCTCACCGTGTTCCTCGGCCAAAGGCGTGGCGGATGGGGCCGAGGGTAAGCCCAGCACTAGCCACTATGGCGTCCCAGATGGACAGTATGCCTCACCCAGCAAGCAGAGCAGAGAACAGGGCTACTCGGACCCCGTGGCGAAAGTCCTGGCAGAGGCACGTTCACGGATCAGCCAGGAAACAGCAGCTGAGATGCAGGACTGCACACTGGATCAGGGTGGGGGCGAGCTGGGCCGGGGCGGCGGAATGGACGCCGACCAAGTGGTCAGAGACATCGATAAACTGCTGCAGGACTGCAGAAGCAACGAGGTGAGGAAGTGAACAGGCTGACGCTTTCAGAAAATGAAAAGGTTAAAAAAAGGAAAAAGAGGTAGGAGGGACAAGCAGGCGCGTTCGCTTTGAAAAACACTCTCTGAGAGAGTGGAGTGCACATGGGGTCAGGCAGAGGAGGACAAAAAAAAAGGTATCTGAAGAACAGTCTAAATCATAAAAAAGATAAAAGAAAAGAAAATGCCATGTTGTAATTTGGGGAAGGGGAGGGGGTTCTTTGGGAGTTGCAGAAGTTGCTGCTTCTGGCTTCTAGCAAGCTTTTTTCTTCAAGTGCCCACCAGCTAAAAACTTTCATCCTGACATCTTTCTCAGAACAATGAACAGCGCTCACCGCCTATCTGGGCCCAAAGGGTCCTGAGAGAATGGTTTGTTCTGACAATCGCAGCTAAACACAGGGAGTGGATCAAACACTCCCAGATGCGGTTGGACCTCATCAAAACAGAACCATGCTCTTATCTTTTCAGACTTTGTATTATCAATGTATGAAGTGCAACATATCTCTGATATCTCTGAACCGTGAGGGGAGGGTGGTTCAACAGGGTGGGCATGGGGTGGTAACCGGGGTGCTTAATTAAGAAATGTAACCATTTCTTCACTGGTCATTTCTAAAAATCACGTGTTAGCTGTGTTTCCTCCCCCATGTATGCGTACATATGGAACATTCCAGAATGGTGAAACTGTTACTCTTTCACTCATTGGTCCTTTGTGTGAACGCTGTCTTTAACTGTCTTCAACCTGTCACTTCCTTTCTAAGTGACTTTCCATGTGTCCAACATTTAAATTAAGGCAATCACACTCTTGTATATTAGGGACATATTTCCTCAACTGTGAAAAAAATATCTATATAAATATATAGATAAATATATATAAATATATGAACTTATGTATATCGTCCTGATATTAACAAAATATTTATACATTTTCTAAAAAAGGATTTAAAAAAAAGAGAAAAAAGACGGAAATCTGGAAGAAGAGAAGTGTACCAACACTGAAAATGCAGTTGATATTTATTAAACTGCAAAGAACACTGCTTTGGAATTTAAAGAAAAATGTGAAAAAAAAATAAGAACAAAAAAGGAAATGTCCCTTCACATTGTCACTTATACACAAAATCATTTAATGTGCAAAATGTATCCAATTTAATGTGTTTACATCAAAATGACATTTTTATTGTTTTTGTTTCCTGCAATTTCTGTGCATATGAGCCAAATTGTTACGTGTACAAGAGCTATATTGTGTATTTTATTAAATTAATATATAGTTGTGTTGCAATATACATGGGCTTACATTGTATTTGGCAACTGTTGCCTTAGTAGCCGTCAAACTCTGTGAGTTTCATTTGCTATCGGGTTTGTTTTTGGTTTTTTCCCTTCTTCATTGTCAATCTCTCTCTCTCTCTCTCTCTCTCTCTCTGCTGTTAACGAATGAGCTGGCTACTGTACGTCTGGCCATGCTGACTGTTTTTTATTATTATTATTTTTACTATGCGTGATCAAGCGAACGCTTTTGCTTTCTCTTGTTCGAAGCTCCTTGAGCCAGCACATTTCTATCCAAATGAAACTAGAAAAATATCCTACAGTCCAGAGTCCTTTTTTTTGCAATGCAGAGATAAACCTACAGGGCAGCTATTTTTTTAAATGCCACAAATTCCTGTCATTTGAGTTTTCTTCCTCTTTTCTCTTTCCTGTCAAATAGAAGCTGAGGTTTGTGACGATGCCGTGTGGAGTTCCTGGCTAACGTTTATGATACTGCCTTACTCATATGGAGTGTGACTGCATTGTGATTGCAGCGCACTTGATTACATAAAAAAGGGGATGGTCTGGGTGGGGGTCTGGAGAAGTATGTGCTGTTTTGTTTTGTATATAAGGACCAAAAGAGGGTTCCTTTTGAGCAGTTCATGTATTCGGTTTATGTAAGTGTGTTTTCATCATCAGCCCATCAGAGTTCATGCTCACTCTTTCAGTTGAGTTGTATGATACTTGACAACTGGGCCTCCATTCTGTTCTTTTGTTCTGATGTGTGCGTGTGTTTTTCCCCCCGTCCAAGTGGAGCATTGTTGTAGCAGTAGAGATAGCATTCAAATGACACGTTTATTTCACATTTACTGTTCGTGACAACCTCGTGCAATTCACCTTGCACTAGCGCTTCTCTTTCTAAACAACAAATCTTTTTTTTTTTTTTTTTTTTTTTTGAATCAGGAGCAAACGAAGCCCACCGCTAACTCAGCAGTGGATACGGTCCCTTACCGTAACAGCAGAAAAGGAGACAAACGGCCCGTTTTTTGGTTCTGAAGTGGCCCTGGATCACGTCACGCCCGGACTGATGAGCATTCAGTGCTTTTTCCATCTCTCCATTGTTGAATCTGTGTGCTCCCCTGACCCGTCTTCATCGTGACTGTGTACTTGAGTGAACTCTTGCACACAACGGGACCTGAAAAAAAAAAAAAGGCCAACGATCGACTATTCGTCACCTGATGCAGTCGCCCGAGGAGCAAGTTAAACCCGGGCCACCCTCTGCAGCTACAACGATGTAAAAAAAAAAAAAGACTATTATCCTTCATGCAGGCATATTCACATATTTATTCGTTTATTTATTTATTTATTTTTTTGCCTCCCAGCACATCTCCTCTCCCAGCTGAAAGGAGGCGCGCTCTCATTCTCTTCCCGTCTCTTTCTTCCTTTTTTTTTTCTGGTGCAGTGGGTTTATCAGTATGGAGAGATAGCGAGGTAGGAGTTCAGTGTAAGGAGGGAGGGGGAAAAAAAGCTTTTTGTTGGTTTCTAAATGAGCCCAAACACTGACGAGTTTGACATTTTTTGACACTCTCAACACAACCGCAACAAATAATGAAAGGAGCCGCAGCGGCTTGCGCCTCAGAACCTCTAACGCGCGCGCGTGCCCTGCTCCGCTCGCTCATCAGCGTATAGCGTGACGGCACACACTCCTTTTCATATAAGCAAGCAATGCCTTCAAGAGACATGAAAGATTTTAAGAGCGTTTTTAACCCAAAGCCAGACAGATGGAAATAACTTCCCAGCTTGTCGTTTGTTTTTCCCCCCTCTCATGCTATTTTTTTTTAAGTCAAAGTCTACTGATTCTTCATGTCTGGCAAAGCTGTGTGTACACGCTTTTCTGTGTGTGTGTGTGTGTGTGTGTGTGTGTGTGTGTTTTATTCTTATCACTGAAACATTTACTTTTCTAAAAAAAAAAAAAAAACCAACTTCATTCTTTTTCACCTCCCAAATTTCAGTGTATTTCCAGTGACCTCTCCCAAAGTTCACACTTGCTGGTTTGTGCACTTGTGACCACATTCAGGTGATTTTTGGTGAGTGTCCCAAGTGTGTCTCATGTCTCAAATGTGCAAAAACTCTCAAAAAATGCACCCCTTTCTAGAAGACCTACTGAATATACTGGCACGTTCAAACGTTTGAAGAAGTCAAACCACATGTGTTTCCCATCCTCTATAGAGAGCACATTCACATTTGACCTTTGTTTTCTGCAGATTATTAGTGCACAGTGTCGGTATTTGCTGAAAAAAACGTACAGAAAATGTGTCATACTCTGGACAGTCTTTGTTTTGTTCTTTCCCATTATGTTAGATTCAACAAGTACAGAGTAATTGTGCATTAAAATGTGCAGAAGTGTGTTCTCCGTAGAGGATGTGTACTTATTTCCACTTCAACCAAGCGTATCACTTGACCAGGGCGGCTCGACTGTGTAAGCCCACAGTTCAGCACATTCATGACATTCAAACGCGCCGTTTCGCAAATATCAGCAACTACGTGTCCCACATAGACAAGCACATACTTGGTGTTTGTGTTTGATACACTCAGAAACTTGTAAGTGTGCACTCGAGCAAAACCACAAACTGAGTGTGGAGTTCTGGGCTGGCTGCTGCTTCGTCCAGCACACGTTAGTAATCAAACTGGTAAGACATAATCGAACTAGGTAAGACACTGGTAATCCAGCTGACACCCTTCACCAACCTGAGGCCTGTGCATAAACACAGGCGTTCATCCAGTGAGGCGGAATGCATGGTTTATTACACCAGGCTCGCGAGCTATTTGCTGTCTAATGGAGTATAAGTTGCTGAGGTCAACACATGTTTGAGATCCAGCATAATGCACTGCACCCTCATTATTGTCTAATTACACCGAGTAGGCATGGGGAGGGATTGATCGCTGCATTAGTCAGACCGGGGTATTTTGGGCCATCAAAGTCTGGCGCTTCAACGCATAATTGAATGAGACCCATTTTAGGCCGCCAGTCTAAAAACAAGCACACACAGACACACATGGATACACTCGCACATCTCTCCTTTTTAGCCACAGTTTCTATTACTTTCCGTAACACACATACCCACACACCCACCCAAAGGGATTCATGATGCGCTGGGCAAAAAGAACCGAGGCTTACATTGTATGGATAAGCTCAACTGCTATTGTCTAAGGCTGTGTTCTATGTGATCTATCTGAGAAAAACAAGCAAAAAAAAAAAAAAACAATAAAAAGCTATTACTAATACATATGGCTCCTGACTGTGTGTGCATGCTCGAAGCTGGCAACGATATAAACATGCCTCCAAAGTGTTTCAAAGACTCCGGAAAGCAACCTTATTATCAAGGCACTGCAGGACAGCTGCGCGATAACTTGATTCATTATTTGCTAAAAACACCCTATGCACCAGCACTGGATATAATTACATGCAACAAAATTTTCACCCCCCTTTCCTCTTTGTTTGCTGTTGCTCCAGCTTGGAGGAATCTTTTTTTTATCCCGTGCACGGATTATATCTTTAAAGTTTTGCTTTAGGCTAATGATTCTTAATTTATCTCATTAGTTCACATTCCTGCCGCACAGGGAGATTAAAGCGGCGCGCTGGCCGACAGGCACGAGGCAGCTCGGGCGGTTGAAGTGGAGCGCGCGCAGACTTCGGAGCGCACCGAAGGCACTTTTGAGCGCAGCCCAGCTCCTGCGGGCTCCCGGCCAAAGCAACCTGCGGGCAGCTTTAGCGTGCCAGGGCTGCTGCTCTTGCTGCTGCCTCGCCGAAATGACAGACAGGCTTTACTTAAATACACCACCCCCCCTCCACCAACACCCACCCCCAGATGCATACACCATCATAATGTTTGTCTTGTTTAGCAAACAGGCAACATTTGGTTCCAAGTGACCCAGAAATGTAGGCAAGAAGAGCGCCATGCTAGGATTTCAGTGCTCAGCAGAAAGTGGCCATTGACAGCAGGTTATTTTCGGAATGCACGTGAACAGCGGCTGCACGGATATGAAAATATGAACCGACGTCAAGAAATAGGAGATGGCCAATAAAATGTAGGGAAAACACACTACGAGGTCCTGGCTTGACATCAGCAGCGAAAAGTCAGGCTTTCACCAGCACAGAGCCAGGCTACTTTAAATGCAAGTTTGAATAGCAAGACTGGAGCAGGGAGCCCCATGCAGCAGCTGTCTCTGTGAGGGAAGGGTCTTTATTTTTTTTACAGACGCAAAAAATAAAATTTATTTTTAAGTGTAAGGTGAAAATGTACACTGTGGTCCCTGATACAATCAATGTCCAAATGCATCTTTAATTAAGTACTGTAGATACAAGGCTGTTTATAAATGCTAGAAGTCAAGATTTGCCTAAATGTTTTCCATAAATACGTCCTTAAAACATCTCAACCTGCATGCAACTCTTCCTCGTGACACAAACTCTGCAGTGCAGTTTAGAACATAAGATGATATGCTGTATACAATAAAAACGGACTTAAGGTCAATGTGTAGCTAGGGAAGGCCTTTTTGCACAACAGGGTCTGTTTTCACGAATTACCTCAGGATTATTGTGGTGATAAAGAATCATTTGTGACAATGATGAACACAATGTATTCTGTTCCACATTCAGTCCTCTTAAACTCTGGGGCTTTCTAAAATGGCATTTTTTGGGGGATTATAGCTCATAGTAGGTCACACTGCCAGGATGTATTTATGGGTAACTCTTAACCGATAATGTAAGATTTGCAACTTCAGTTCTAATTTAAAGCTTGGACCCCAAACTTGTCCAAGCATCCAATAACATCTGGGTCAGTGGAGTAAGTTGAATAAATGTGACTTTTGTTTTTTGTTTTGTTAAAATGTCGTACACCAAAAGTAAACTTAAACTTCTGTTCCCACTTGCGACAGAGTTCGATATTCAAAGCCATCAGTTTGGCTCACCCAGCCAGCCTGAAGCAATATTAACATTTCAAGCTGGATTTAACAGCCTATGGTCATGGTCATGTTTGGCAAGCATCTCAAAAAGCTGAAAGCGATTTGGAGAGCTACGTAGTCCACTGTGCCGTGACTCTGCGAGAAAAAGAAACCTGCATAATGTAGCCACCTCCAGTGGGATGCTATTATTGATGGCTTTCACAAGTCAAATACATGAGAATTAGTTGCTTTTGCAAGTTCTTGGCCAATTAAGGATTTCCACAGCAATGCATAATGCATGTTACAATATTTATTTTTCAAACTAAGACTGACTTTAACAAAAAAATACATTTTTGTTTCTTATCTTACATTTGCCTTCATTTGCAAGCACATTTCATATTCGTCCCCACTTTCCATCTTGTTTGTATATATCAGTAGCCCCGAGGCAGGTATTAATTAATGAGGGAGTAGGAAAAGGGGGAAATTAAGCCCAGTCTCTTGCACTCTTGTCGACTGCTCACCATGCCAAACTCATATCGCCCAAAGCCTGCTCAAGCTTTAAAAGTGTGGAGACCGGGCAGGCACTTGGGTAGGGCCCACTCACTTTAGCATTCCGTATGGCTATATGAAATTTCCTTCATTGTGACTGCGTGGGTAAATCAAACACTGGACTCACAGAGAGTCGGATGCTTATTTGATTAGGCAGGCTGTGTGCTGCTAGGTGAATGTTATGATCAGGTACGCCAAGGCCTCATCGGAAGTGCATAATGCGGCCCAAGATAGGGGCGAACACTTCAAAATCAGTGGCACTGACAACAGCCAGATGAGCAAGTGACAGGAAATAGAGCTGTCAGCTCCAGCAAGGACAATCAGCTTGACTTTGATTTGATAGCAAAGGTGGCCACAAGGAAATGCTAACAGAGGAAGTAATCACAGTCTCAGTGGCAGAGCAGGTGCCAAAAAGGTCCGTGTCATCAAACAGCTGCAACATTAGCAGGGGGAAATGATACGGCCCACTGTACGCAGATCGAAATCTGCGCACATCCCATTCCTTTGAACCCGTAAAGGGAGCACAGCGGCAGTGTTTGAAACGAGGGGACCAAGGACTTGATTAGAGAAGGGGGATGTTGTTGAGTGGGGTCCTTTGGGATAGGCCGTGTATCATTTCGAGCTATTTAATGATATCTCTACAGGCATCAGAATATACTGGCGCTGGCGCCGAGATGGACAATGGTAGCAAGTGACTTCCAATTACTGATATCACATCATCACATTGCGGCCGTGTTGTTTTTTTATTGGATTAAGTAAAATGTCAGGCAGCTAATTAGAGAAACAGAGCTTTCTCTGGCTGGATGCAGAGGACAGGCGTATATTCCCAGCGTTACACTCAAAAAGGTTAATATTGAAATCCAGATGACTCCCTGCTGATCCAGCTCATGAAGGACTAGATTATTTGTTCTAATGTGTTGAATCAGCTGTGTTAGATTAGGGAGAACCTAAGAACCGCAAGAGAACTGGGACTGAAAGCGTAGATATAAATAGCACTGGATTGCTGATGATGTCACTACATGAATAGGACCTGCCTAATGTTGTGCAGCCAATACCTCACAATACCTCTCCACATAGCTCCTTTATGTCCTGTAAGTGAGGTGGGGCCTCTATGTATTGTCTTCTATACGTAGTGCACCTTCTTCAGTTGCTCCATGGTCTAGCTCTGATGCTCATGTTCACATTGTAGGTAGTGGACAGTTGTCAACAAGGGCACTCAGCTGTGTATGGGACTGTGGCTATACAGGCCCATACACATCTGTTCTGTATGTTCTGACACCTTTCTATTATAGCCATCATGACCACTTTCAGCAATAGTATGTACAGTAATTCCCCGCTTTTCGTGGGGGTTCCGTTCCAAGAGCACCCGCATATAATGAAAACCGTGTTGTTGTGTTTTGGTTAAAAAATGCCTAAAAATGCCTATTTTTATAGTGTAAACCCTAAATAAGCCCCCATATCTGCTCCCACAACACTTTAATTTCATTTTAAACTCAGTTTAATGCATTACCCTTAAAGAAAATTTAATGGTAAATAAATAATCAGAATCAGAAAACTTTATTGCTTAAAAAATTTTGACATTAACAGTTAGCATTAGCAGTGTGCAAAGACTCGTACACAAACGAACAAGACAGCTCTCTGTGCTGATGATCAGTTAAATCAGGAACAAGGTAGGAAATATTTGTTTATTGTGTGCGAGTGTGTAAGTGGTAGGGAGAGAAAATCTGTCATTGTGGGGATTTCCGCATAAAACAATGAGTTTGGTTCTTAAAAAAATCTGTGTATGACTGATTTCGCGACTCCTGATCCACATAAAACTAGGGGATTACGGTAGTAGCGCCAAAGTGTGATTGGACCATAAGGGCCTGCTTTTGATTCGCACATCAATGAGCCTTGGATGCCCATTTTGTCAGAGTTGAAGGTGATCTGATCCATAATTTCATAGGGATGGATTCAGCTATAGTTTTGGACAGTCCAAGAATGCAAACAACTTTATAATTGTTTCAGACAATTTGTAAGTTAACATACCCTGTGTAAGTTTAATATAACCATGTCTCTGCTAACCTGAGAGAAGGTCGCTTCAAAAGTTACAAAGACAAAATTAACAGTAATGACAGGAATCCAATAAAACCGTGCTGTTATATTAAAAACAATCAAATAATGTGTTCTGCAAATAAAAAAAACACTTTAACCCTTTGAGGCATATCTTAAAATAAAATACAATGTAAAGAAATAGTACAGTGGGTACTTAAAAACATGTAGGACTTTTCAAGAGCAAATGTATTTGCAAAAAAAAATTGATGTAGCAAATAAACACTATTAAAATGTGTCATTGCTTCAAAATGTGCCCAGGCCACGCATGGAAATGAAGTCGTCCACTCATGCTGAAGTCATAAGAAGTGTTTTCTGTTTACTATCATAGCATCCAATCAGAGAGCAGAATGAAATTCATTAAAAAATGAAAATAAAAAAAATCACCCATTTCTGGTTCATTAGCACATCAATTTCTACAAAGGACAACGCAATAGGCCAAATAAATATAAAAAACCATCCCAGCAACACTTCGATACTGATCTAGTTAATTGTTATACAGCAACACGCATATACAAAAAGAGACAAAAATACACCTGTAATTGATTTATGCACACTCTTTACTCTAAAATGTTCTCTTTCTAACAAAACGAGAAGTCTGGCATAATGAGGCCCGACAAGCCCACGGATGTGAGGAGTCAAGGCAGCAAGTCAAAGATGCTAAATGAAAAGGTCAATAAGCCGTGTGGAAACCTAATACAGAGTAGACATATGAATCCCATCAAATGGATTATCGCCAGTGGCAATGTACAACTCTGACTGACACCGCCAAATCAATTCATAAATATCCAACACTGAGACTGGGTTCTCTGCGATGCTGCTGCTCAGAGGGCTTTGGTAAATGTCACTTGCCCCTTCTAAAACACCCCCCCACCCAAAAAAAAAAAATCTCTCTTCATCTTGCTTCTTGTTGATAGCTTTTATCACCCCTTTCCTGCCTCGAAAAGAAGATTACGTTATATTAAATAAAGGTATAGCCGCAGTGCTACAACATGTTCTGAATACTATTAGAACATATCCCACGTTGCTCCTTTTATGCCTCCTTGGTGCAGTATATCAAAATGTCAGCTGCATTGAAAAGAGGAGACTGATATGTTTCCAGTGCGAACTGGCATTTCCTGTTTTTGCAGTGATGTCTAACACATTATCAGAAGATTATTAAAGTCTGGAATTAGTATTTGCCGCATGTTCAGCCGCCAGCACCAAAGTTCCCAACTGCCGTGATAGATGAGCAAGTGGAGTTGGTGTAATGTTAATATCTAGTCAAAAATAATGGAGTTATAGTACATGGACAAAAGTGTTGAGATGCACTTGCTTTCAAGGGTTTGTGCTAGACCCCTTACCTACAGTGAAGGGCAGTCTTAAATCTCTAAGTACAGCCTTTTCTATTCCAGCATGACCATGTCCCAGAGCACAAAACGAGCTCCATAAAGACATGCTGAAGGAGTTCAGTGTGGAAGAACTTGACTGGCCATACAGAGTCCTGACCTGTAAGCCAGACCTTCTCATCAGTGTCTGATAAATGTTGTACAGAATGAATGGACATAAATTCACACAGAAGCTTGTGGAAAGCCTTGCAAGAAGGCTGGACCAGCTACATATTAAAGTCTATGAATTTGAAAGCAGTGTCATAAAGTTCTTGTTGGTGTAATGATCATGTGTCCCAGTACTTTTGTCCATTAAGTGTACCCCTTACTTTCAAAACAGCTTTGTTCAATCCTGAGCAAATCTCAAACATCCTAAAGAGTCATTTTTGGACTATGCTCTCCAAAACCTTCCATAAAGGTTGAATAGATTGTCACTGACACTCTAAGAGCGCAAAGGAATATTATCATCTGTGAATATGGGGGAAACACACACACACACACACACACACACACACACACACTCCACCAGCATCTCGGTGTTACTACCTTGCTGAGACTGATCCACCACCCAAATAATACTAATGGTCCTGTGGGGGTCTTGACCTTTGATAAATGGGGCTAACAAGTGACTGAGAAACAGACAGACTACAACCTGTAATTGCAAATTATAAAGTGCACATGTACAGTAAGTGGAGCTGAAACAAATGACCAGTGTAGATCCATCTGTACCTAATGAAGTTTTTTTTGGTACTTAAATATGAAATAAAATATGGAAAAGCTTTGAGTGTCTGTTTAATCTAGAACTGTTGAAAAAATGTGTCATGAACATTTCTCTGAGCTTAGTGCTAACACTGTCCTATGTAAGGATGACAGCAAAAACTAGGCGTATTTACAGAAAGTGTGATTGCATGGTTGCTATAAACACCAGGGTTTGTAGACACTCAAACGTTTGTTTATGAGTCTGCTGTATGTTTTGGCCTGCATTTGTTTCCCTGTGTTTGTGTTTCTCTGTGGTTTTTTCCTTTGATCAACCAATCAAAAAGTTACATACAAACGCACTGCCCTGGATATAAACAAATTTTTGCCCATATTTCAAAAACTTGAGAAGAGGTGCCAGCTATAATAGGAAAAAATTGTAATAATAATTTAAGAATAACAGTAGCATAATTGTTGTCACGAGGGCTGGGTGGAATGGGCCCTCGTGATTTACCTCTTGGGACTGAGCACGCTGTCAGGCAGGACTCCATATTGAGGCTTTTATTAAACAGAAAAAGAACAA
>JBBPDB010000039.1:15109569-15128349 GCA_037974465.1 Brachypetersius altus
AAAGACCCACAAGAAACAGAACGGAACAGGGCAGGGAAAAAGGAAAACAAAAACAGTGGCCTCACACGGCCATCAGCGTGACAATTGCTGACCAAATCATACTCATTAGCCAGCGTTTTTTGGACATTTTTGGCGTATTAGTTATTTCTTCATCACTGGTTTGTACCAAGGTTTTTAAGATTTTTTTTTTACAAAGCTCAGGAGTCCAGGTTTCAACCAGACAATGCACAATGTATGGTTGGGGATTTGAGCACTTCCATAAATGCCATGAAGTCCATCATGTACAGAGATCAATAAGGTGATGACTGAGTCCCTGGACAGTTGCGGAAGTAGTTTGGCAGTTATTCTGGTCCATCCACTCCTGTTGAACAAGCGTTTGTGTTTATGGTAAATGTTGCTACTTTTTTAAAATATATATATAATTGCTCCCCTTGACACTATAAATAACAACAGTTTTTGGGTTCAAAGATCATACAAATCTGAAAAGTTCAGCCTTTTTTCTCTATTAGTTGCTTCATATTGCTTTGAAACCTTGCAAATCAAAGAAAGTTCTCTCTTTGATAGAAAACATTCTGCTAATTGGGATTCTACCTAAAGTGAGTAGCTGCCTTTGTAATTGCAATTTACTTACTTCAAAGTTAATGTTCTTTTCATGGGTGCATTGTTTAGTCCACCTCTTGTAGAACTATTTGAAGTTATCGTTTTTGTTTTTGTTCTTCACATCTATCATTTTACTCCAGACAATATTCCCTATGGAATAACAAAAGTAAACACTTTTTTTTTTTAGCAATACAGGAAATCACCTGTGCTGTAGTGAAGGTGATCATTCTGTCATACGTGAACACACCACAGCACACAGTGTGAACAGCACAAAATTCAACCTCTGCATTTAACCCATTCACCAAGTGAAGTAGGGGGCAGCTAGGAACACGGCGCCCGGGGAGCAGTGTGTGGAGACGGTACCTTGCTCAGGGTACCTCAGTGGTGTCTAGTGATCTTGGGAATCGAACCCAGACTTTCTGATCACAGGGCGAATGCCCTAACCACTAGGCTACCAGCTGCCCCAGCTGCTGTAGCTTACATGGAAATCTACTTCAAGAATTAAACGCAGATGCAAGAAATGTTCAGGTTTTATTGCAATCATTTTCTAGCTGCACAGATTACATAAATAAAAAAAACATGCTATAAAGGATATTTAATTTTTGAGCAACAGCACAAGTAAGACTTCACATAATCCATATGGAACCATATGAAAAATAACAGTAGTAAGCAGTTAAACCAGTACTATTGTTTTACTTTTTATTTATTTATTTGAATTCACAGTTCATTCATTTTCTTCTAGTAATATGCAGTGCTGGCACTGATGTGCATACCAAAGCAAACCCAGCATGGGAGCATGAAGTGTAATCTCATGAAAATACATAATAATGGGGTTCTCTGTTCGTCCAGAAAACTATTAATAAATCTAGTACGAAAGAAAGGAATTGTGAACACCACAAACTTTACCATCCGAGGCAGTGGGGCTATCTGGGGCTGGAACATAAGTCACAAAGCATTCATGTGCTCAAACCATGAACAAAACTCCTCTCTCATTGAAAACATATTCTATTTTCGCTGAGCACATTTGTTGAGCACATTTGTTATAACAGATGTAATAAATTGTAAGTTTCACCTCCCTGTATTACTGCCTGCTCTCCTGGCTCAAAGAAAAAAGCGAGCGTATGAAAACCAAGGCTCAGTTAAAGTTAGCCCTTTTCCCAATAATTCATGTTTAACCATGTTGCAACCACATGTTCTAGCCTCAGGTCAGCTCTGAAAACTTTAGATTTCAAATGCATTCTTGTTGTTTATTATGCTCCACTACTGGGCCTGCTGTAATTACATGCAATAAGTGACTTCTATGAAACAATACAAACCTACCGTGAAATGTTTGAAATAACCGTCTTCATGACACTATGAGTTACTTTCCCTCCAGTTTCTTCAGAGGTTTGTGTCCGGATTCTTCTGAAGCTGCACGTTTAAATACTTTATTCTTAGCAGCCCAACTCCAGTCCGAAGCTCTGGCCTGTCAGCTAGATAGGCTGCAAACAAGATCAGAATTACAAGACTAGCAACAGTTGTTAAGTTAAGAAAGGCTGACATTAATCAGAACACCTGTCCAGCGTGACCTAAGAGTGTTGACATGGAGGTCCCTGTCTGCTGGACATGTTATGATTAGCCTGGTCTTCCTTCTGTCAGGTCCTTAGCAGGAGGCCACTGCCATTAGCCCTCAGAATGTCATTCCCTCAGGTGATAGGACGAGGTGTTACATCTCTGATGCATCTGTTCTGAAAACTGAAGTGAATGAGGACACCTCAGAAAGGAATTAGCGTCTCGTAATCCCTTTCTTTGCAAGGGAAAATCAATCCGCACCACCTATACAGTGCACCTCAGCATGCAGCACAAATGATCTTCAGAATGTCAAGAGCAACAGAGGGCCAGCTTCGAGATGTCAAGTACCCCTAATGGATGTTCAAGTGTATTTGTGTGAGTAATGACCAGACATCAATGACGATCGAGAGGGTAAGGATACAGTTAAAGGAAGGCACAGTCACTGCACAATCCTCTGAGAAAAGGCAGAGCAGAGAAGAAGGCTTCCCAGAAGGGACTGTTGGAAAAACGCTTCCTCTAAGGCCGGGTGGGCAGATATCCAAATATTAGCCTGGCAAAGCCTCCTTTGGTAATGGCGCATTATTGATTGACACGTGTGAGGGGGGATCAATTAACGAGCCGGTCATTAGCACAGCCGAGCAATTGCAAAGTCATTCCCGTGTCAATAAGAAGTGTAAGGTAACCTCCGAGTTACTGCATCGTACAAAGCTGTGAACGCTCTCTCCAGACACGTACTTGCTTATTTTCTCCCAGGTTATGAAAGCACGGATGCAAATTGGAGGCGCATAATCAAATTTAAATGAATACCTGCTGCATAAAAAAAAAGTAAAAAAAACTTTGTGTTGACACATGTGGTGCTCTTCGTGAGACTTTATCCTAAGATGTCTAATTAAGTTTGCTTTGTTATGAAACACAAAGGCAAACAACAACACATGGTAATTACAGCCCACCCACCCCTCCTTTTTTGTGTTGGCTCAAGTGACCGTTTATGAGGCCTTGACAGGATTTTAATTCTCTTTATCTTAGGAATGCTGCCACGGCCATCTCTGAACGGGCTGACACAGTGGCTGTCAGCCTCTGAGGAGACACTAGCCTGGCGTGACACTGCTGACAGTGTTGTGTCTTTGGTAATTAGGGAGAGACGGCTACACGCTGCATGCATCAGCATACAGCTCTCGCCTCGTGTCAGACACACAGGACGAGCTCTGACCAGGACGATTCATGCAAGGTGTGTATTTGACGATGACAGCTCACTCTCGGCCGGGAGGATGCAGTTTCTGGTGCCCCATTGGACATCCTGGCCCGAAACTGCTAGATATAATGACATGTTCATTAAGCAGCTGTTGAATTTGGAACAATAACCTTATTGTTGCAGCAAAATAAAGGTACTATAATGGTTTGGAATGATGCCACCCCCAATCTCTGCTACATAGTCTGTAGTAAGCATATGAAAGCTCCTGAGTGGTGCAACCTTATGTATTGGCCCTATTGTCAGGAGATTGTGAGTTTGATCTCCAGTGGTGCCACTGCCAACCATGCTAGGAGTCTTATTCTTGGCTTTCTCTTGGTGGGAAGGATGCTTTATTGATGAGGAGTGGAACAAAGCACTGAGTCAATGTAATACCACAATGCAAAAATGTGACCATGTTCATCTTGAAGAATGGACCTACAATTAACTACACTGTCTAATGTGACTGAATTGCTTAAAGTGTGCAAAGAACCACCACCAGTTACATCCCTGTCTGGCAGTGATGTGCAGGTCGACTAGTAACCAGTAAGTGCCACAACAAAGCAGCATTATGATTATGATTATTATGAAGTTATAAATAGCTTGCAGAAACACTGCAGATTAGATTGTGCTCGGGCCAGTGATTAATGTATATTTTTACGGGGTTGAGCAGTGCAGGTTGCCAGGTCACTAAAGGCCTACACATCATAACTGTCCATCATTTCCTCTGCCTGCCAGCTCTAGTGTTGTTGATTGTTGTTGATTGTGCACCAACATGACTATGGCCATTCTTTTCTTTCAGTCCAGTTTTGTCCAAAGCATGAGAATTTTGAAAAGTGAACCCAGTATTCCAATTCTAATAGAATAAGTAGTAAATGTAAGTCACTCTATTTCTGTGCTTTTACAGTTACTACCATGTTAACCATGGATTGGGTTGAAAGATACAAGTATAAAAAAAATAAGAAGCAACCCCTTAACAGTTCTTTACGGTATGAATTCAAACCCCTGCATATTTTGGTGTTTTTCCTGCTCCTGACACACCTGATCTAAACAGTTCATTAATACACATTTCATGGATCTGACTCTGTGTGCTAGAACAGGAAAACACTAACTTGTGCAAGGCTTGGTGTGTTCTAGGATGAGGGTGGGGACAAATTGATTCCATTCCAAACAAAAAAACCCTTTGGCACTTTTATTTTTAAGAATGTGTTTGACATTGAGTGTGCTACATACTGCAGTCTACAGCGTAGTCCAAACATCACAACAGCAAGCACTGCTTTAGACTCTGACGGGCGTCTGGTGACAGCGGGTACATACCTTTCATGTGTGGCAATAAAACCTGTCCAAAGGTTAATGAATGCAAATAAAAGCAATACTCAGGCTGCGGAAACAACTTCAGCGCCTCGAAAAGAAGTCATAAAACAGAGTAGGTGTGATATTAAACCTAATAAGAGAGCCATGCGTTATGCTCTCGGCTTAGTTGGAAGGTAGCTGTGGCTGGGAGAGGAAAATGTCCTGTTCAGCTTTGTGCCTTGGCAACAGAACCAACAAATATCTGATGTAGTTCCTTAGATCTGTTGAAACAACAGAAAGCTAACCACCCCCTATGGTGGCATTAAAATATCTAAGAATCAGTCCGCTTGTATACGTGTTCGTTTCCTTTTCTCTCTCCTTGTATTGCATATTACTTATAAACATTCTGGCTGTTTGATAACTGTGACCAAAAAGGAGGCTGGCTAAGGGCGATTAAGCTGCATACAATGTCTGTGGTCTAATTGGTGGGTAGCCACACTTTGAAAGCTCCCCCAATGACAATGAAAGCGCTGAAGAGAGGGGCCAGTGCCAGCCTTTAGCTGAAACTGCTATCAAAGCCATCAGCAGGACGCAAAACACACAAACAAAGAGATGCAAAATCCAACAGGCCAGGAATACACAAGAACTTCACTCTGTCAGCCACTAACTGTACTGATCAGGCCGAATGTGAGCTAACAGCATCCTTTTTCACAGCTTCATCCCATAATGAAAGGAGCACATTGGAGATTAACTATTATTTGAAAGCTGAATTGCTTTATGTTTGTCTTTGACGTACCATCAGGATATCTGGTGAGCGTCTTTAACTGATCTTTGCAATCATTATGTTTGTACTATCTCTTGAATCCAATATTATTCCCTTTGAACGTTTTTTTGCTAATGATTTGGTCATTTCTACCCGAAGGAGGCTCTTTCATGTACAACAATAATGAATTGTTGTCAGTAAAGTTACACCAGAAACAGAGCAAGCATGTAAGATTAGAGAAATGCAACAAAACGATTCTTATATTACCAAAGAGAGGGGTGCAGCAGTGCAGCGTAGACAATGAACATTCCACAAATATCACTTATGCTATCAAATGCTATAAACAAGCAGCAAAAATCAACAACCCAGTCCAGTATTCCTCCCACACACGTTATTCTATGAAGAAACAATCACATGAAGAACCATATGATCACATGAAAATGTGATCAAATAAGAAAAAAAACACAAATGCATGATGTTTCTTGTCTCTTGCAATCGCACATTATTCAAGTTACAGCTGTAGTGATAGGGGTCTTGCCCAATGACTCTTATTGGTTTAACATGGTGCGCTTGCCTGTGTAGGGAATCAAACCCAGTCTGCCATATGAAGGACGCTATACAACAAATTCAAAAGTTTGAGCATGCAGCACATAGTGCATGGGTTCATAATCCTTTGCCCCATACTATACACTTTTGTGCTTTGTCTCATGAGGAAAAACTTGATTCAAGTCATTAACTAATTAAGAAGCTCTTTGTTTAACGGGGCCAGAACATTTGAAAAATAAAGTGCAGTGCATGGGGTCACTGTGAGTGAGGATTGGGATCCCCTGACCAAGGAAGTTATTAATACTGCAGTCTCCATGTTAAATCTACTGTACTAAATTTCTGTTACTGCTAGTGTTTTACTTTCAGAATATGTTTGGACTCCCCAATGTGTTGTTTACTGTTCCAGTTGGTCCTTTTCAGGCAAAACTAATTTAAATTATAATTTATTAGCACCTGATTATCTTTCAAAATCTGGAGTCAGTTTTTGGACTTTGCCCAAAATCAATGAGAGCCAACACAACAGTTAAGTTTCTCCACTGAATTCCCGGCTGCAAAATGTGTTCGAACATGGTACCCTGGAGAAACGAGGTGTTGGATTGTTTTCAAAGAAATTTCTAATTCAGGCATAATATACCTTGCCAGTTGGTGAAAATGAGCCTCTATTAGGCCTATATCTCTTACATCTGTCTTTCCTCGCTCTCCCTTTCCAATCAATAGAGGTAAAACCAGGGTCAGACTCATGTTTCTAGCTTCAGATAAAGGTTCTGTTTAACGTGACCCCTCAGAAGTTGATCGAGGGCCCTTCACTAGTTTCCAACCACATCTATTACAAAGCCAGAGGCCAGTGTAGTCTTGGGTCAGCGTGAGAAGACTACCACTAATCTCTGGCTGGAGCAAAATTGGGAGGGCTAAGCGGAGCGTTCCAGCTGGGTAGTATTTCAGCTTGTGTCCAGGCTTGTTCAGGGCCGCCTGTAATCGGCGCTGAGTGACAGATGAACAGAGGAAGCTCCTTGATTGCTGCCAAATCCAATGTGTCGTGTGGGCAGGCGCTGATGGGGTTACATGTGCTGTCGCGGTAGAGTGGCTCCAGCCCTTGTCTCTTTACCCTTTGTCAACGGGCCACACATCAGTGGAAAACCAATTAATCAAGAGTCGTATCATAAAAAAAACACAGTATTGTTATTGGGCACATAAATCTGGGATAAAACGTTATCCCTGGGCATAGCTTCAAAGCGGGTGTATTCTTTCATGAGCTCATTAATATGTTAGTGGGATTTAATTTCATCATAAATAAATACTTTATATCCTGTTGTTACAAGTTAAATCCATTAGGACAAATAGGCCAATCTCTCCAATCACTCGACTTGGTGGATTATGAATGAACTCATGATAAAGTAGCCACTCATCAGTTTGGGGTTTTTTTTGCTCCATTACTTCAACAACCCCATCATTAGAGAAGTCATTTCCACATTAGCGACCATGTGGTTGTCAAACATTCATCCCTTACAAGCAAGAGATGGATTTGATCATTTAGCTAAGCTTTTTGATAATGATTTCATCCATTTCAGTGTTCCAAACCCAGCGTTAATCGGAGTAGAAGAGGAAAAAAAACCTCCCCACCCAGATGGTGGGCCATGTTGCATTTGAACCGTTAAATTTGCAGGGTTTTTGCCCATGCCATGGGTGGCAAGGCTGCAGCTGGTGTGTGTGTTTGCGTGAGTGTGTCTGTGCGTGTGTGTGTGTGTGTGTGTGAGGTTCTGGACCACGACGAAGGCTGATGCTCAAATGCAGAAATACTGGAGCATAAAATTATCCTGTGTGTGTGTGTGTGTGTGTGTGTGTGTGTGTGGCAACCATGGACGGTGTGGCAACCATGGATGCTCATTCTGTTTCTTCTCCCAGACAAAGGGAATGTGAGAGATGATTAAAGATTTAACATTTCACAATGACAGACCCCATCCACATTCTTTTCCATTATTCAGAGTGGGTCTCAGGGAACCAACAGACCATGCTGGGATTGAAAAACACTATTTTGTATTGACTGTATTCTGCATTGGTCGTGTCTGAGTACCTTGTCCTTCAAAACTCTGGCAAAGCAGGTGTGCAGCCTGTACCTGCTGTCCAACACCAACAAGCCTTGAGACTGAAGAGACTCCTAAATTCTGGGCAGCCCGAAATCTATATGGACAAAAGTATTGGGACACAACTGTTTTTCCGGAATCTTCCAAAATGAGTGTAAGCTGTTATAGCTGCAAAACCATATTAACTGCTATGTCTTTAAAGTCCCTGTTGGTGTAATAGTCAGGCATCCTAATACATTTGTCTATATAGTTTATTTGCAACTTTTCTATGTAAAAATCTGTACCATAAAAAAGTTTGAGAACCACTGTGATAATGCATCCTTTTAGAAACCCAGATTTTTAAGAGTGATTTTTAAGAAAAGAAAAAGTCCTTTATGTTGCCTTTATTCTGATCTAGGCACCCCTGCAAATTAGTGGCTTCAGCTAAGGCCCATTTGCTGACGCAGGTATTAAAATGCTCGTACACAGTCGTGTAAATCCCTGGAGAAAAACACTGCCAACAGAATGGACACTCTGAAGCAGCCACACAAAACCCTGAGAACGCCATGTGCAATGTGAGCCACATGCTGTTGAGGCCATAGAACTGGGAAATTGTGTTCAGCTTTTGGAAGGAGTCTGAGAGCTGTTTGTGCTCAACCTAATCCGTCAAGATCAGTGCTGACATCAGCAATGCTCTTGTGGCAATAATGTTCCAACATTTAGTGGAGCTTTCACAGAGAACTAGAAACTGCGGTTGCAGTACGGAAGATTACTTAGAAATACCTTTGATTTTACATACATACATACATACATACTCAGCTTCGCCAGTTTATTTGACACAGCTATTTTATATCCACACCTCCCCTACAAAGTACATACACAGAGAGAACAGGTGTTCAGAATGATTTTGTTATTCAACATTCTACCAGTGCATATGTGCACTCTTTTTAAATTGACTTTATTAATATAAACAAAATGCGTTTATTTAAAAGCATAAACAAAGATGTTACGCCATATTTTTAAATAAATTATAGACGAGAGAGTATTCGGACATAATGTTGAAATATACAAAGCTCTATATAGTGAAAGTGAAAGTGACCATTTGTCATACGTGAACACACCACAGCACACAGTGTGAACAGCACGAAATTCAGCCTCTGCATTTAACCCATTCACCAAGTGCCCGGGGAGCAGTGTGTGGGGACGGTACTTTGCTCAGGGTACCTCAGCGGTGCCCACATATATAATATATAATAATACTGTAAAAAAAATGTAAAAATCAATTTTATTATAAAAGATGTTGCCAGGTTGGGCAGATTTCAGGCAATGAGTAATAATCATGGTGAGGGTTAAGTAGCTTCTTAAGCATTATTAAGCAACATCAAATGGAGGACAGTACAGCCTCCTAGCAAAGACCTTAAACAGCCCTACTAGTACAATTAATTGATGATGTGCGGCAGGAAAGTTGATTCCTGGATAGTAATAAAACAAGAATAAAACAATAATCCATGATTTATGGCAGTTGGTGACCTGGTGGTTAGGGAGTTAGACCTGCAATTAGAAGGGTGTTGGTTCGAATCTCGTGACCTCTGGTGGCACCACTGAGGGGCCCCTGAGGATGGTTCAATCCCCACACACTGCTTTACTTGGGAAATGGGTTAAATACAGAGGAAGAATTTCAAAATGGTTCACACTGTGTGGTGTGGTGTGGTCACGCGTGACTATAAGGGGCCACTGTACTTAACTAAAATAGAACCTTGTCATGCATAAAAGGTTAAGGTAAAGGTTAATATAAAGTATGATCCAAAGAACATGATTTCCATGGTGAAGCATATCGCTAGCAGCTTTTCTGCAAACAGTACCGGGGCATTTCTTTGACGAAAACAATGTCACCGATGGAGCGATATCCCAAGAAAGGAGGATCTCATTGATCAAAAAACTGAATCTGCAGAGAAGGTGATGAGTTCAACAAGACAACAACCCCATACAGCCAAATGACTCAAGAATGGCTTCTAAAAGAGAAGGCGAAGATGGTCCAGCCAGTGTCCTGTCTTGAAGATTTATGAAGGATTTTGAAATTGTGTCCATCAGAGGGAACCTCATAACCTTGGAGAATTGAAGAGAGTTTGCCAAGAGAAATGGAACCACGATTCAGCAAAAAAATTTAAACATAAGCTATTACTGCCAATAACCGCTTTACAACAAAGTACAATTGTTATTCATTTGTGGGATTTGAATGCTGGTTTATCTTGGTTAATATAGTTTTTACTCATGTGTATAGATACACACCAAAAGACATTATAAATAACATTTAAAAACAGTTGAAAATGTAATATAGAGATAAATAATAAGAATAAAAAATGTTTGAGATCTTGTTTCCCCGCAGTGTATAGGGAAGGTATACTTGACAATGAATGTAGCTACAGGGCTTCTCATCAGTCGCCCTCTCTCAGCTGGTCCAGGGCTGCTGGGCTGTATTAAAAACCCTGTTCCACAACAGGCAGCGCATTCCAAACAGGCCAGCGCCTCAGCACTGAGGGAGGAGGTGGTGAGGTGGGCGGGGGGCTCGGGGGTAGGGGTGGTGTTTTGCGGGGCAGCTTGTGCCTTGCAAGTACAAAGAAGTGCACTCGGCTGTGAGTCTCTGAACACGGGGAGATTATAAATGCTGCAGACAGAGGCTTTGTCATTCCTCTACCTCATAAGGGGGGGGGGGGGCTCCATTCCAGGTCACATGCACTGACGTTGCCATATATTGTGATGCATCGTTGTAAATATTTATATGATTGTACAGCTTGAGCCAGTGCAATTGCGGGCGCTATTGCGCTCCCTTATAAAACTGCTCAAAGAAATTGGCTCAGGGCCCCCCAGCCTCCCAGATCCCCTACGCCCGCCTACACCCCACCCCACACGCGTAACTGCTGCAAGTGTGGAATGCGGTCAATCATATGTGAGCTAGGAAGTGACAGATGGGTGTTGAGTTGTGATTTAGGCCGCTTCCCCGTGTTGACAGAGTAAGCTTTCAGGCGCAAGAGGAAGCAGAAGATGGACGTTATCTGGAGCCACACAGTTTTTCTGGGATTGTTTTGGAAGCGTCACTCCTCGCAGGTAATGCGCAACTGAAGCACCTCATGCTCAAAAAAAAAAAAAAAAACTAACAAGCTTAACACCTCATGCATCGCAGAGTTCGGAGGGATAAATAAGGCGCCTCGGAGGGGAGCTGACACAGAGTCACTGCGCTAAACGCTCATTTTCTGACACTTTGTTTACAGAGTTAGTTCAAAGAAAAGCTGGCTTACGAGCGTCTATAGAATTTATTTGGATGAGGAAGAGGAAGAGGAAGAGGAGGATGAAGATTTGGATGAGGAAGAAAAAGAGGATGGATATGCGCTCTCCTCGCGCTTTTGCCTAAACGCTTTGATTTAGTGCATATGAAGGCAGAGGCGAGGGCGCGAGGCTTTGTTGAGATTAGAGAAGTTCATTTGTCACATTAGGAAGAATTACGCGTGTCTGTGTCATTGAGCGGAGGAGAAGCGAGCAAGAGGGAGAGAAAGAAAAGGAAGAGATGTGCAAAAGGGGGTGAGAGATGGGAGAGAGACGGAGACAGAAGAGAGAGCATGAGTTGAAAAAGGGAGCGAGAGAGAGAAGGTGGGGTGAAAGCAGGACACTGGAGAGGCGCGCACGGAGCATGTTTAAGAAGAAAGCAAGTTGACAGGAAAGTAAAAGGAGAAGATGCTGAGGAAAAGGGAGAAATACAGAAAGGCTGACAGGCGAGGGGAGAGATGATAAATTAATACAGAAAGAAGATGACTAATTGGAAGGAGAGGGAGTGAATGGATTGAATAAACGAGAGAGAAAGGTCACAGGAAACATATGCCTGCTGGCTTCTTGTGTGACCTGAGTGGGCTGCTCTGCATTGGCTAGATATCGCCACCCACACACACACGTGCGCTCACACACACACTTTTGTAGAGAGGTCACTTCCCTTAAAATCCTACAACTAAACCAAATGGTGCCATGAGAATGAAGACCTTGTTGCAGCACGTTGATTGGCCAGTGGTTGGTGTGTGTGTGTGTATTTGTGTGTAGTAATTTGGTGACTAAACACACAGCACTGGCTTTGTGTAGTGCAACAGACGCCGGAGCAGATGATCGCTATGACATTGACGAATTGAAGTCAACCGCGTTTAACATTCTAGGTTCAGGCCAAATCTGCGATGCCCTTTTCTGCAGACATGAAAGACAAAAATCGTGCACGATCCGCAAGTGCCAGATTCAAACCCAAGCCTGCAATTTCCCTCCTTTCCAACATTGGGATGGACTTTAAAAAAAAAACCTTTTGTGGCCAAAAAAGTCCAATTTTCTCCCTATGCTAACCGACCACTGTGCCACGGCCTGCGGTGGACAAAAAAGAAACTTTTGTGCACCTGGTTGGCATTTTCCTTCTTTCTGTGGCGCGGATGAAGGTCAATTGGACGTGCCCGCTGTGCTGGGACAGTTTGACATGGCCCTGACGAGTGTATTCGCCTTCAGTGGGCTTGCTGGACAAGGCTTTTGTTGCCTTTTGCCTGTTTTTTTTCCCCCCACCTTCCCTGGCTCAGGGAACAATGAAGAGCTCCTGACAAGAGTGGCGTCTTTGTGGAGCTGTGAACAGCTTTACCCATACTTTACTCTGCAGTGGCTTTCTCCAACCACAGTCCCTGCATCTATCACTCTTTTCACCCACACAAGCCCTAAACACATGCTTTAAACCTGCTTTTTATATCTTGCCTGTCCCTTTTTCTACTAACGAAACCATATACTCTACAAATTACAATCATACAGGAGTGAAAAACTGGCGGCTTGATATCAATATTTCAGATGTCAAAGGTGGGTAAAGTAAAAACTGATACTTAAGTATATTGCCACTGGTCTAGCTAGGTAAAAAAGTACCAAGTTCCGTATAGAACCGCAGCATTACATAACTTCTGACCTTTAGTAGGTGCAAGCTTTTCTCTGAAAATATTCATGAATGAACAAAAGTCAGTCAAAAATGTAATAAACATCTGAGAACACAGTAACTCATTTTTGTGTTGATGCGTGAGTATGATATAGAGGGTGAGTCTGAATTTCTGAAAGCAGGAATTAGTAGCAGAAATAGAATAAATTAGACGGTTTGGCTTGAAGAGGTGAGAACTTCAGTTGTTGCTGGAATGAAGGTCAGTCTATCTACTGTGGTATTCTGCAATATCCACTGATTAAAGAAGGAAAACCACAGTGAAGAAGGTGCTGGCTGTGGTTTGTTCTCTGCAAACAAAAGAACCCAGGAGAACTAAAAAAGAAAGGAAAGACAGAAAACAAAATGCATATTACAGGTCTCATATTGCTCACCAGGGTTATTTGTCACGGATAAATATCTTAGCTTTGCTTGGACAGCACAGAGTGTATCCACTATGGTATTCTGCAATACAGCGGCCCGAAGACAGTCAAATAACTCAAGTACTTTGAACATTTTGGTGACTTTTAGTCAAGGATGCTACTTGAATCTAGATTTATGATAGCAATGCGCGGGCTTCAGGCTGCAAATTGCTTTGCCAATGTATGTTTATGAATGTGTGAACCACACTCCTTTTTCCAATTCTAATGTGTGACAGTAAAATAATGGGTTTGTCTCGCCTGCTTTTTTGCTGCTAGAATGCTAAAAAAGGCCAGCTGACTGGTCCTCATCTGCAGTTTAGACGCTTCCCTTTTTAGACTTGTTTTTGCACAACACTGACTCGTTTCCTGCCGGGTCACAATAGTCTATTATTAGCTCCACCCTGAGTGCGACAGGTTAATGAGTGACCGACTCCACGGCTTCTCTTTAACCCCCCATGCCCCTGCGTCCTGTGGGAGCGCATCCGGTCATGTGGTGTGTGTGAAAGGTTAGGGGGGGTGCATGCCAGCAACAGCAGCTGGAACAGCTGGGGCAGGGTGAGAGAGACGCTCTCCAAGGCTCGTCCTTGACGGAGCAGCATAATGGCAGCCGGCCTGCACCTGTAGGCTTCTTCATCGGGCTTCTTATCCTGAAGAGACACTTGTAACAACATAGAGAGGAATTTGCTGTGTGAAGAGGTGATGCACTTAATATTGCTTTCATTCCTCCTGTCACAGACCCAATACTTATTTTTTATGCCATCTAATGCACACAAAATCTTCTTCTTTAGTATTGAGCTACACGACTAATATAGCAAACAAGCAAAGGACGTTTTACATCATAACAGCAGCATGCATAAAGCTTCACACATTGGGTTTAAACCATGTTGTTAAAGGGCCCATCCCCTGTTTTTCTTACATTTTAACTTAAGGTCCTTCTCTTTAAAACAAAACAGCCTGTTTTTGGTAGTGCGTTGTTAAGATTAATGAATTAATGAATTCCATTTTGAATGGCTGCCTTGTATTCTACCTCTATCAAAGAGTCGTGGCCGAAACGTTCCTTATAACTTCAGTGTGAATGTATATATGTCAATGGCTTTTTGTGACATCAATAAAACATTGAATTTAAAATTGCCTATTTAGTTTCCGTACACCGACTGAATTGTACCTTTCTAAATGTTTAGTTAGGTTTATGTCAGTTGTTGTATAAATCTTATGTGCCCTAGGAATACTGCCGTACAATAAAGTGTTCCCAATTGTTGTTTTTCTGCCAAACTATTCCTTTAATTCAATGCATACACACTCACTGTCCACTGTATTAGAAATACCTACCTTATAAGTCCACCTCACCAATGTATGGACAAAAGCTGTAGCCCATCTGTTTCTATGTACAGTATTATCATCTGTTTTTAATAGTCAGTTTCTTACCAGAGAACTATTCTTGGCTGAACATTTCTGAGTGAGTCTCTGCAGAGTTACTGATTAGTGTGAGAAGACAAGAAATATGCCTGCTAAATTCCAACCTGCACTACACACTGCTAATTCATTGTCAGTGGCTGCTGAGAATGGTCCATCACCTCAAAAATTCCTGATCAATACAAGTGATCAAAAACTGATCAGTGATTAATAGTGTAATGGGTGCCTGATAAATTATGCATCACCAGATGGCCAGGTGCAGAACTGTAAACCATATGTAGTGGAGGAGGACTTCATGAAGTGGTCGGTGAGTAGAAGTACATACACTTATATGGACAAAAGTATTGGGACACCTGTCCATTACACCAGTAGGGACTTTAATGACATTGCATACAAATACATAGACTTTGGCACTTTTAAGCATGGCATTGTCCAAAATGTCTTGATATACTGAAGCATTAAGACTGCCCTTCAGTGTAAGTATGAAACCACCTGAATTTAAGTAGTAAGTGGTGTGTCCCAATACTATTGTCCATATAGTGTGTAGTGTATTGTGCATAGACAGTAGATGATCTTAACTGCTAGCAATATATGAGCATTATGGCCTCGGTATGTTGTAATGGAGGTTTACCCTTTTATGCTGTGAGAGGTTATAGTGAAAGATGGTTACATATTATTCCTTTATTTTACCACTGAGATATACTTTATCACAGCTGCCTCCACGGTGACTCATGTGAAGTCTTACTGATATCCTATTTAAGAGCAATTTAGCATGTTGAGCAATTTAGCATTAAAGAAGCTATCTCAGTATGCGTATTACAGCACTAACCTAGTATAACAAACTTCTCTGCAGCAAGAAAACACAAAACCTAATAACAAAGGTGGTATTCCAGTCACACAGGTCACCCGGAGAGCCGCCTATGCCTTGCTTGTTAGTGCGCAGAGAGCTCACTAGCTTTTCCGCTGCTTGTAATCGCTGGTCTGTATTCTGTCTGCCTCTCCTGATATTTTGTTGCAGCTGCACGGTGTTTTTCCTCCCATCAGTTGCCGGTGAGAAGTTCAACAATAAAGCTCTGGCACTACCCGCTTTTTGTGGAAAACGTGAAAATATGATTTATAATTCTGCGCGTCTCTAACGATCTCTGGGCTTCTGTGCTATCTCAGCTTCTTCAGCAAGCATCTGCCACCGTTCGCCTGCATTCTGTGCTCAAAGTCACCGGAGACAGCTTCTGAATATCAATCCATCATGACTCGCACATTTTATGACTGCGTAAAACATCAGACTCTCCGAGCTGCAACTTTCCCTTTTTTGGTGAGCGATGCGGCTCAGCTCAAACATTATTTCCATCAAGACATAATGAAAATTAAATGGCAGGCTATTAAACAGTGTTACCACATATCATGCTTTTTGTAAAAAAAAGGTCTCAGAGATTTGAACAGATACATTTTAGATATTTACTGCTGTTGTTTTGTTACTGTGTTCAAATGCAGTTACTTAAAGGAACTTTTGGGCAAAATGTTAAATTAGCAGTTTGCCACTTATCCAAGATATTCATTGTGAATGTTTTGTTTCTATGGTTTAGAACTGGAGCTGTGATCCTAAAACTGAACATCAGAAGTCAACAGTCCATTCGATGTAGTTACTGAGAACCACAAACCACACCACTTGTAGTGCTGATCATTTGTAGTTGCATAATGATCATAAATATGAACAAATCTAAATTAAGAGTCCTCTGCCTTGAATAAAATGGTTCTCATAGCTTTGCTCATTTTTAATGCTCATTTTAAAGCCCAAACTGCTTCAACAAGTCTTAATGAAGAGCTGGACGTGGTTGAGCAGACTGAAGGAAGTTCCAGATAGTGTATTTAAGGAATAAGATTTGGGTAATTATTGGCTTTTATTGCTCGTTAGCCATATTAGCCTAAAAGCCTCCAGTTCTAAACTAAAAAAGCACATTTTGGACACCACCCATGTCTTGGCTGATCAACTTTATCTAGGGTAAGTGAAATGTTTATGTTTTGCCAACCTCCCCATTTAATTGCATTTTTGCAGGTACACATTCACAAAACTATTACATTTACTTTTATTTTCATTCTCTATTGACAAGTTGGAGTCTGCACGTCTGAATGACTCTAAGAAATCAAAACCAAAGGGCCAAGTTTCCACACACAATGAGAACTTCATATAACCTTCCAATTACAGTAACCCCTCAGTTCTACGCGGATCAGTACTAAGGGATTCAGTCTAACCTGGATTTTTTTCTGAGAACCGAAATGTATTACCAGTCCAGTGGTGGCGGTAATACACTGAAAAGTTGTTAACTGCCATGAAAAGAAGAAGAAGCTGCTGCAGCATCCTCGTATTTTAGTGTTTTAACATTTTCAACTGTTTTCTCAGTTTATTTAGTATTAGTAAGCTGTGCCCTGTCTAAACATGTGGATAGAGAGTTATTTCAATGTTTCTTTTGTATATGAGTGTTTGTTTTGGCCGCACGCTGTGGATGCTAACCGCTAATGCTAATGGTCTTTTAAGCAATAAAGTTTTCTGATTCTGATTATTTATTTACTTTTACATTTTCTTTAAGGGTAATTCATTAAACTTAATTTACAATGAAATTAAAGTGTTCTGGAAGCATATTTGGGGCCATATTTAGGGTTTACATTTTTTTGCAAAACACAACAATGCATTTTTTCACTATACGCGGGTGCTCTTGGAACATAACCCCTATGAAAAGGGGATTACTGTATACAATAAGTCCTCTTTTACCTACAAACACAAATGTAGTGTCGGTTGGAAATTTCGATTCCACACCTGTGAAAGAATTCATCTGCTCTCTAGATTGAATCTATGAGTGGCAAGTAACTGATACCCAATTACATCAGGCTTTTGTTATGAGTGCTGCAACTTCAAAGAGTTAACTCCTGTATGTGCCCTTCATATTGCCTCATCAAAGAGGCAATATACTCTCGCCCTCTACGTGTCCCCTCTAGCCCTGGCCATGGTGCTTACCCACAATGCTCCGGCTGGCGTAATCTTGGGGCCATCTGTGTGCGAGTGGGGAGAGGCTGCGGGCCCGCTCCAGATGTGCCATCAGCAGTGCAGTCACCAGATGAGAGAAAGAGAGGTGGACGAGTGGAATGGACGAAAGAAGACTGGGCAGGGCATCCTGTGTGAAGACATTGGGGGGGCGCGGTGCAGGGCATCGGAATAAAGTGGCCACGGGGGCCTGGAGGAGCAGGTTTGGCCAAAGCAGCTGGGCCCATGCAGAAATGATGGTGACGCATTACCCCAACTAATCACCCCAACAGAGTCAGGACCACAGCCATACACACCTTACACGCTTACAAAGTGATGCATCAACACAAACCAAAGATAACATTCTCAAACATGTTAATTTATGTGCTAATTGTCAGCCAGAACTATTAGCCATAATGTCCAATACCTTTTCACCCCTTGCAATAGACCACCCCTTGTATTTTCATATTTATTCTACGATTTCTATATCATTTGGATACTATTTCTATATGTTTGTCTTATTTTATTAATGTCTTAACTATAAGCCTCACCTAAAATTACACCTTAAGTTTCATTGATCCTTGTAAAAGTGACAGTGATAATAAAGATTGATCTTATCTAATTAACATTAACACATGTTAATTAACTCAGTACCATTCATGTTTATCAGCACATTTTGCATCAGGCTATAAGACGGAACATAAACAACCAACACAGAGGTCCTACAAATTTACTAGTATTTTTATTATATCATGGTGTATAAAACCGTTTTATATCACAGTAAGCATTGACTTTTAAGCACTCATGTTCTACATAGTCTGTATAGGAATTGCAAATCCAAATTCAATTCAATTCAATTCAATTTTATTTATATAGCGCTTTTAACAATGGTCATTGTCACAAAGCAGCTTTACAA
>JBBPDB010000039.1:15136792-15162067 GCA_037974465.1 Brachypetersius altus
AAGCAGATGCTCCGCTGAATCATGTTTTTCTTTTATAAGGAACATGACAAAGACATTGACTCCAAATTCCCAGAATCTCAATCTGACAAACTAGGACCCCAACATCTTAGTATTTCTTTTTGATTAATAACAATTTGGGAGCAATTTCATTCAGTTTAATAAGTGTTGTTATTATTATAGATTTATGGGCACTGATATAATGATACAGACTACAATAAAATTATAATATGATACAGACTATATGATACAGACTACTTTTCTCTATATCAGGTTTATGTACAGTTGTATCCACAGAAGACTGACTAAGGCAAAACCTGAATAAATGAGCAGAGTAACATAACAAGTACAGATGCTTGCAGACAGCCGAACTGCATGATTAAGCAGTTGACACCAAGCTGATTCTGGATCAGGAGGGTGAGAGAAAAAGATCCAAGTGACTTCTCTCTTGCCGTCTTGATCCATATTAGTAGGGCTGCAGTGCATAAATCCCTCATTACAAAGACGAATGGACATTTGAGAGTTCAGTGGTGTAAAAACTACAGGCACTGGTCTACAGACATGTGGAATAAAGTGATATGAGTCAGAAGAGTTATCCTTCACCAGATTCTCCACGAGTGGGCGCATGCATAGCGACAGGAAAAAAAGGCCTAGGTCCACTTGTCCACTTGTGGGATAGGGTCACTTTAGATGAGAGCAAAGTTGTTTTGACTGATCATCTTTATTCTAAGATGAAACCTTTCTTCCCTGATTGGTGTGCTCTCTTTTAGGTTGGATATAGTGTAAATCATCACTGTCACTATTCTCAGCCTAACTGAACATCCTTGGAACATTTTGAACCAAGAGTGTTCTCCACCACCATTAAAACATCAACTGAAGGAATATCTGCCTAGAAGAACGATATTCCATCATCCCGCTGCAGCTCCAGAGACGACAGAGTCTATGCCAGTGCGCACTGAAGGTGCTCTGGTAACTTGTGGTGGAAAACATCTTACTAAGACATTTTCTGCCGTTTTTTCCCTTATGACACATATGGCTGGAAAATTACAAACATAATATAATAAGTTAGTCATCAAATGGAATTAAAATCCATTCACACAAAATAGGCCAATTGCCAGAAGAGCTGTTGATTTTGCTACAGTTTTCATTTTTGATAGAAATTAAGCTACAACCTATGCCACCGAATGCTCTTGAACACCATAGAATGAATTGCTCTTGAATAAATGCGTGTCATGTTACAGCAGAAATAATAAGACACTTAAAGTAGCAAAATAAAAACACCTTGGCCTGTGGCCGTCTCAGCTTACTGAATTTCAATTTATCAGTGCTTACAGTTTTTTTAAAAAATGGGTCAATTAATGTTATATACACTATATGGACAAAAGCATTGTGACACACCTGTTTCACTACCCCTCACACCCATATTTATGTCTATGCATTTGAATGCGATGTCATTACAGTCCCTGTTGGTGTAATGGTCACGTGTCCCAATATATTTGTCCGTATAGTGTATTTGGTTGCCGGTGACATGCAAGCTCTCCATGTTGTATGAGTCAAGAGAAGCCAAAGCTCTAGCCCTCTAACCAAAGGAACGATGTTAATGTTTAATTCGGTGGCATGTACTAAGTACTGCAGAGTGCAAACATTATTATGGGTGAAATTCATCATTTCCGTCTACAATGTGCAGTGATGGTAATAAGAGAGAGTGAATTGAAAGGAGCAAAGACTTAAATTAATGAGCCTTGCTTGTGAGCATCTCTAGCGGACTCTTATGTAAGTTCCCATTCGCGACCTACATGCCTTTAAACCTAATATATTAAGCACAGTTTGGGCAATGCTATGGGCTGGTTACTGCAGACTTCAAACAATCTTCCAACCTCTTGCCTCTCTCTCTCTCTCTCTCTCTCTCTCTCCCTCTCTCTCTCATATCCCATGTTCATTTGCTCAGAGCAAAGCACAGCTAAATATTTTGTCTCCAAAAGAGCGAATTTACATACTGTTTTCGAGGTAATGGACCAAAAAGCCCCACGCGTTCACACACAGACAATGACTGAAATGAACTATTAAGCTTTTTCTGTTGACGCGGCCATACCTCATTTACGTCGCCCCATGTAATTGTTTTTTTTTTCCCCCTTGCTCTTTTTTTCCTCCCTCTTCCTTCACAGGGGTGCTTTGGTTTATATTAACGAGAAGGGCTCTGGTAAACAAACACCCTTCCTCTTTTTTCAGCGCTTTAGCAGAGAATGCATTAGAGGAGGAGGAGTGCAGGACCAGAAAGAAGGAAGTACATAAGAGAAGAATGGCAAATAAACCCGGGCTTAGTCCATCGCTTTGAGTGTGCAGTGCCGAGCCAAAGGAACGTACTTTAGTTGGGTGATTGAGGAGTTTATGATCTGGAGGCTAGGCAGAGCCTGCCAGACCCTCTCTGGCTCCAAAGTCTCAGTCTAATCAAAATGGGTTTGGTGGCACAGCCCTTTAGCGGTGTGCTATCTCAGTAGGCACTGGCAGGCTTAAGCCATCTGGTCCCAATATAACACCCACCACATACGCCACATAACCCCCCACCCCATCCTCCCCACTGACAATACTGCACTTGAGCTCACCAAGGGAGGCAGAGGAAAAGTCCAAATCTATAAAGATTTGGCAAGTTTCTTAAAGAGAGCTTGCCAAAGCTCTAACTTGGGAAAGTTGGAAAAGCACAAAGACTGAAGGACTGTCATAAAAAAAAAAGCAACTAAAATATTCATACGTAGGTATATAGAATGCCAGTCAAAGGAACCACCTGTCTGCTCAAAAACTCACACAAATAATTATTGGAGAATACTTTATGCCAGACATGGGGCTGCTGGTGGCCTAGTGGTTAGGGAGTTGCCCCTTCAACAAGAAGGTTGTTAGTTTGAATCCCATGACTGTTAGAGGCACTGAGGTACCCTTAAGCAAGATACCGTCTCCATACACTGCTCCCTGGGCACCGTGTTCCTGGCTGCCCGCTGGAAGAAATGCAGAGAAAGAATTCCAGAGTGTTCACACTGTGTGCTGTGGTGTGTTCGAGTATGACAAATGCTTACTTCACATTCCAACCCATTGTTGTGATGTTAGCACTCAGTCACACTCAGATCTTTCAGCGGTTTAAACCACTACTGAGCCAAAAGATTCCTAACATAAGATTTTAAAAATAGTTTAGAAAAAAATGATAAAAAGTATCACCCCAAGGGAAACTGAGCAGTCAAGGAACTCACCTGGTTTGCAGGGTTTGGGCTAGGCTTCTGACTTCCAATGAAGGGTTTAATCTTAATGCTTCAGCATACCAGCAAATGTGTACATATTGTTGAATAGACCTTCTAACTTAACCCTCTATTGCATAATATATGAAATAATAGAGAAAAAAAATATTTGCACACAATATTACCTGTCATAGAGCACATTGAACAATTCAACGCATAATTTACAATAATAATAATAATAATAATAATAATAATAATAATAATAATAATAATAATAATAATAATAATAGAGAGTATATTTAGGTGTGTTACTTTGGTGCAACAACATGCAGTAATGCTAATAAATACAAAAAGTGCAGTCTATTTAAAATGTATCTCCTTATTTCATAACAAAACAAATTTTACGAAAGATCTCCAAAATCTTCATTTAAATAAACATTTGTACTGAAAAACTGATACAGTTACTGTCAGTTATCATTTTAGTGAAGGTTTATTACCTATAAGCAACAATGCGCAACAAAGGAGTATCATTTTTATGAATTAATTCTCATTCAATCTTCATGGACACGAGTCCAACTCATCTTTAGGTTACTATGTGTAAAAGGAGAGGAAGCTCTTTTCAGGAGTGTCAGGAGTGTCCTCTGTATTCAGTGTAGACCAGGGCTAGCAAAGTATGATGGTTCTCCTCCTCAAACACAGTCTGGTGAGGTGAACCAGGTGTTTCTGAGCAGGGAAATAGCTAAAACGTGCTGGACCATGACTGTAGTCCAAACGGACTGGGGCTGGGGTTACAGGTGCCTAGACACTCAGAGACGCCGTCCCCTTTTGCTGCAAATTGTCTCTTTTTTGCAGAGGCAGCTTACCACATCCTCATTCCACTGTTGCATTGAGGCAACCTAGCTATTTTACCCCTTTACAAATGAAATACTAAATGAAAACATAAGTATAAAGACTTATACTTGTAAAAACGTTAGTTTTCTTGACACCATAAACACAGTATATATGGACTGAGGAGTGAATGATTTAATGACAGTATATCAAAAGTTATAAATATATATATATATGTTTTGTCCATGAAACTGGCCCTTCAAAGAAATGACTGACCACATGCCCTGCGAGCTCAACGGTCTGACTCCGCCCATCCCTTTGGGCGTCTGGATATGTTGGCTGTCTGTGCGCTGTTCTCTGGGTGGAATTCAGCAGGCCAGTGCAGAGCTTGCCTCTTGGCATTGTTCCTGAGCCCAGGCCCATCACCTTCTGTACTCTCTGCCTTTCAAGTGCCAGATGTGCTGCGCTGGAGGCCCGCCAACCTGATTGTGTTGGCACTGTAGGGATGGGCTAGGAGCCTACACAGAAATGCATATTTCTACCGCTGTATATACACATAGAGCAGGGAATGAATGGTCAGCATGAACATTTTAGAATGCACGCAGTACTGCTCTCAGTAGCTAATGTCCCATGCATTCAGCAAGTTCAGGCAGATTGTAGTGCATTCATACACAGGAAAACACTGGAAATAAACATCTGTGCATATGAGCTCTTTCTCTCTCTCTCTCTCTCTCTCTCTCTCTCAAAATGAGCAGCATAAACATACAGTATAGCAGTAGTTCCCCCACAATAGGGACCTTTATGTACAGCTTTATTTTACCAACAGATAAAATCACATTCAAACACGCACTTGTTTTTATATCAGCACAACTCTCGTGCATTATGCCATGAAACCATTATACAGCAATTAGTGAGCTGGTTTAGTGGATAACATTCAATTTGTACCCGGGCAGACAGACCACACTACATCCATAAGAAACTTCGGGCAAGACTACATACACCTTAATCTGTGATGCACAAAATTGTATGTCACTTTGGATAAAAGCATCTGTCAAAAGAAGGAAATGTAATTATTTTCACAAAATTTTCAAAAGACAGCTGTGGCAGCAGAACAATATTCTTAATGTTAAACAACCTGGAGTAAATATTTTTACTGCAAATAAATGAAAACAAGGCTGTCAAATGCTTTTCAAATGCCTGGCTGATTTTCCCATGCAGGAAAATCAGAAAAAGCAGAAAGAAACTCACAATTGCAATAATTTCATTGCTTTATCCATAACCTGAAAGGCTGTCCTTTTTTGGTGCAAGGAATTGCCAACATTAAAGAAAATATCAACTTTAACTGCTGTATAGAAACAATAAAACATTTGAGGTTGTGCATCATCACAGCCATGGTGTTTGTGATAACGCTCTCCCTCTTGTGCTCTTCTGCTTGGTACTGTATGCTACTGTAAAGCTTATTGTGTAGCCAAGAAAATGTAAAACTATTCATCGCTGTATTTTCTTATTGCCTGTCAAAACACTATATAATATTAGAATAAATGCCAATAAACATAAACACAGTAAAGCATTTTTTGACATAAATGCTTTGGTTTGAAGAATAATGTTAGAAGATAACAGATTTGGTCGCTGACTTCATGCCTTAATGTTCATGTTCTTAGCTCCAGTGACTGGAGTTTGATGCCTGTTGCCATTTTGAGCCTTAAATAGCGATATATAATAAAATCAAACAACTATTTTCCACAGTGTTATATAACAGTACTTCAGTACAGTACCGTGGCTGGACTCGAGTGAACACGGCTCATCTTCCACTGCACTCAGAACCCCCTCGATGTGGCTGATAGCACCGAGTGAAACAGCCACGATGTTAACTTGAAAAGGATTCCCCATGTCTCATGTTGTGACTGGAACCACAATGGAGCAAGTATGAAAAACAGTACAGTGATCCCCCGCTTTTTTAAACTCAGTTTAATGCATTACCCTTAAAGAAAATGTAAAGGTAAACCCGTATTCACCCCTTTAATTTAAATACATCGGAAGGTTGCTGGACAAAAGTATTGGGACATGTGGTGAGGTGAACGGTTTTCAAGGAATGACCCCTGATCTACTCAGGCTAAAAATACAAATGAGAGCTTGTTGGAAAGTAAGTAGACAATACAGCAGTGTAACATAAAATTTTGGTTTGTATGCTAATTTGAATCGAGTCAGTACCGTGCAAAATAAAGGCATTTATTGTTGAATGGTAGTTACATTATTTATCATTAGGAGAAGTCATGATCACATGGATTGGCCCATTTGGCAACTTTGGCCACTTGGTATTATGTGTTTAAGAAAGGAAGCGTACATGCAAAACATCTTTTCTACTGAACAAAAGTGAAGTGGAAGTGGAGACTCACTCCTCATACCTGCTGCAACATTTCTTCTACAAAGATTCCATGAGTAGAAATGATAATGTACCTCTGCACAATGCAGTGTCAGCTTTGAGTCTGTCAGTAGACCTCAACATTCAACATTCAACACACACACACACACACACACTCTCTCTCTCTCTGCTGAACTTTGAGACCAAGTAAGTAAGCAAAACATTTTTCTAGCCCTCAGAAAAACTCTGTGACTGTTACTTAATATATTTCGGCTAAAGCCTGATAGCCTTTGGACCTAGTCGTTCTTCTGAATACCATAATTCAAAGCAAAATCACAACCTTAGTAGAACCAACCACACAAATGTTTTTGCTCACTTTTTTATAGAAAAGACCAACATCCTACATATTTATATTTTCACCTGAGTTCCCCTTATGACTTAATTCACTTTTATATCACTATTACCAGCTTCTCTGTTTCCAATAGAATGAGGCTGTATTCATCACAGTGCCTTTAAGATGGACCTCAGAACATTTTAAACTTTAACAAGGTTCACCATGTTCAGATACTTCGTTATCTAACATATGGACCCCTTCTTAACAATATATGAAAATGCGCAACTCCTCCACAAGGCAAACAGAGGCAGTGAATACTTAATTCAGATAAAATACAAGAAGTGAAATTGTGCTGGCTTGGACCCTGTCTCTCTTTTTCTCTCTCTCTCTGATCTCTCTCTTGTGCACACACACACACACACACACACACACACTTATGCGCATATGAGTGATCCTCCACGCCGTGCCTTTGATGAAAATAATCCTTTGGTGTTGTGGTCACTGGGGACTGGAGTGGAAGTGAGTGTCCTATATGATTGGCCTATTTGTACAGGAAAACAGCTCCTTTCATTGGGCGAACTCTAGCGTGGCGCTTTGTTGTTGTGTCAGTTTTAATTGGGTTCTGAATAACTCCGTCTCTCTGTGTTAACTCCGTCCCATCTCCCAGCATTTCAGCCAGTCATTAACACTGAGCCACACTGTGCCCCCGCTTTGCAACAAACCACAATTAATATCGCCTTCCTCTCACCCTCATAAACATCTTAACAACAACAAGTTTTCTTGTTCAGACTCTGTGTATCTCCGTGTAAAGTTGTGTTGTGGCACATCATTGCATGCTGGGCTTAAACCTTAATAGTTTTATTCATTTTGCAGTTCGAATATCATCTGAAATGATAGAGAACTGCACAGAAAATCCCCGGTCAACGGTCAACAACAGCACCTGTCTCTCTAAAGGCCTCTGCTCAGCCCTGTACTACAATACAACAATGACATCATACAATCAAGCTAACATTAGTGTAACTCTTACCTTGGTCATCAAACAAAACGATAAAGAAAACAGTGGTTTTATCTTAATTTAGCACAAAATGCATGTCTGAGGAAGGGTATCTTGATGGACAACAATGCAGCATTTACCATGTTGTCCTCCTCACTACTGGATCATTATCGTTGCTCGATTAAACTATTCTCATATCAGCCCCTCAAACAAAACCAGCACAAAATAGCACCTTCAAAATACACCTTCACAATTTAAATCAACTCTTATAGTCAAGGGTGAATACATCACATCACGGCACATCACACAGTGCAAACAATGTGAAATTCTTTCTCTGTATTTAACTCATTCACCAAGTGAAGCAGGGAGCTGCCACAAATGAGGGGCGCCTGGGGAGCAGAGTGTGGGGACGGTACCTTACGCAAAGGTACCTCAGTGGTTATACTATCAATTGGGATTCAAACCTTATGATTGCAGGGCCGACGCCCCAACCACTGGCCCATAATAGTGTGCCTTTCAACTTACTGGATTGGCAATCGCTAGTCATTGTGAGAAGACAACTACTACTACTACTATTATTAATAATAATTATTATATAATTATTATTATATACTTTTTATTATTATTCTAGTACTATACCATCATGTTTATTGATATTCTGATTCCGGTAAACTCCGGTAAACTTCACGGATATTTCTAACGACTAACAAAAATCTTAGAATTCAAATGTAACATGATTCATCATTTAATTACCAACACAAGGAATTTTGTGCAGCCTGAAAATCTAACTATCTTTATTTGCTTCCAGTTGTTTTATTTTTTTGTTTTTCTTTCAACAAATCATAAAATACTTCATCTACTTACAAATGCAGATGTGGTAAGGAAAGGACACTTACAATTATTTTCCAATGAGATAGGAGTAAAATAAAAAAAAGAAAAAGAAAAAGTAAGAGAAAGTCCTTTCCTACGGAATTTGGAAGGGTTTACATATACATTGGATCAAAGTGACATGACTTCAGTATCATTACAGAGAGGGTCACAGTAAGAGACTATAAGCTTATAGTAGACCCTGGTTGTGTAAAGGCACTTGTTACTGGGCAGAACATCACAATATTGATTGTTGTGGAGAATCTGTGCCTAAGACGTGCACTCAGGCTGTGCACATGCTGGTCCATTTCCAGGCCCTTACTCCATCTTGAGTTAAGAGGACTGTAGCCACTCTGACCACCATTCATAATACTATAGACCCATTATTGAAGCAACATCCTCCCACTCACACTGTGAAACTGCTGGAGTCAATATGGCCAACATATAAATCACTTTTCTTTTTGTCAGGATGGACTGTAAGTAAAAACATTCTGTAGAGTAAAAACAGTTTTCTCTGTCTCTCTAATACACACACAAATGGAAACACACCAATCTGTATTCAAATCTTCAGTGATTTTTTCATTGCTTTCACTTACCCCTATGACTTTTAGCTCACTATTTCCCAGTGGTGGTGCAGAAGGTAGGATTTGAACCCATGACCTCTTGGTCTGGAGGCAAGTATCCTACCCACTGAGCTACCTGCATTTAATGGAAAATGTCTCCTGTTTGTTCTCATTGCTCACGATGACCATTGTTATGAAAGTATTTCATCCCTCGTCTGTATCCTTATAAACGATTGACTCTATGGTACTGTAAATAAACACTGTTACACCTGTACATAAACCTAATCTTTATCTCAGAATCTGAAAGCAAGTCTTTTGACTCAATTAGACGATCAAATTAATACTACATGGTGTGCTAATAAATATCATTTTTAAAAAAAGGTCTCCAAGGTTTTGTTGTCCCAAAGAACTGGAGCAAATGAAGTATTCAGTTTAATACTAATTATATTTAGGAAATAATAATAAATAAATAAATGAAACAGGTCATCCCTTCCACCACTGTAGCACGACCTCTGTTAGTTAAAGAGGACATACTATGCAAAAACAAGTTATAAAAGGTCTATGGGCTACAAAACATGTTCATGAAGTTCTTTGCACAAAATCACTTGCACACCAGCTTTCACCAGCTTTATTCTTCATAGTTTCAGGCCCTTTCAAAATGAGCCTACTATGATGGCAAATGCAAGTCACACATGAAGTGCTGTGTACATCTCGCTCAGGATCAGACTCGGGGTTCAACATAGGGCTAGTTAGTGCCTCTGTTTTCTGCCTTTTTCAGTATGTCCCAATACTTTTGTCCCTCAAGTGTGTCTCTTGCTCTTTCTTTCTCCCTCCCTTCCTTATGGTTGCTCAGAAGGGCAAAACAAACTTACATTCCAATAACAAATTTACAAGATGTAAAACAATTTTACAAATCCAGCATCAAATTTACAAAAATAAAAACTAATTTATAAGATGTGAAACACTTTTACAAGTGGCAAATCAAACGGAAAGGGTAGGTCCTTCAACAGGAAGTGCTGTGTCTCAAAGTTTTTAGCGGAGCGAAAGAGTTGGGCACATGAAGCTCTGAAGCGCGTATCGAGTATAAAGGGGCGTGGCAGATGAAGCCTCGCTTTGAGGCGTGTATTGGCTAAGCAGAAAACCATGTGACCAATGACAAAAGAAGCCTTGGTTCGTTACATTAGCGCTATTCCAAGCATATAAATGGGGGCAATTCCCCCCGGCGCTTCGTGGGTTGTTTGTAGGACAGTGTATGAGCGAGTATCGGACAGAATTTTTCTTTTGTGTAAGAAATAATACTCCCCTCTGTGGGAACACTTTGAAATGGTTCCTCCCAGTAAGGCATGCATAGCTGTAAATTATTATAACTTTTATTTCTTGGAACAAGATTTTATCACCAAGCAAAATTATATTCATATTGCATTTTCATGGTTTAAGGTGACGTGTTTGCTGTGCCAAAAGGATCTGGTACAACAAGAATACATCATCAATGCTTAGCTTTTCATGAATGAATAAATATTTTCCTCAACAAAAATCAATAAAGGTTCCTATGCATGTTACACATAAGCACTGAACACAACAATCACTGAACAAAAACACAAATGTTACCCTCTTTATGTTTATTTATACCTTTTTATTATCTACCTGCATGTTTAGACAGGGCTCAGCTTACTAATACTAAATAAACTGAGATAACTGTTGAAAATTGGGGGAAAATGTTCAAAACACTAACATACAAAGGCAAGACACGGAGCAGTCATGCTGCAGCAAGCTTGAGCCTTTACTACATACATGTCCTCAGATTGGCTACTTTCAAACCTCCCGCCTCTAAGTTCAGTGGTATTTTACCATTTCAAGATGCACGTTCTATATTTATACAGTTATATTTTAAATGTAAATGTTCTCCGAAAAAATTTGCATTATCCTGAATCCCAAACTGCTGATCTGCGTAAAAGTGAGGAGTTACTGTATAACTAAAGTGAGTATTGCATAATATTTCCCTTTTAACATATTTGTTTGTGACTAACACATAATTATAAAATATTGCATTTTCCCAATGTAAAATGTTTTCATGCACTAAGAACATGAACATATTCCTTATTAAAAAAAAACAAAACCAAAAAGAACATAAAGTCACCATTATATCATACTGGAGCAAATCATTACATTCCTAGTGGCCACAGGAAAAACATTCCACCAGCCTGACTGCAAAACTGCCTCGATGCTTGGCTACAGTTTTATTAAAAACTGCTGGGTTCCGCATAAAGCACGGAACTGGCACATATCTGATTCCTTTCTGAAAATTGGAAAAATGAGATCTTTCGAATCAAAGTGGACCACTACTGGCTGTAGTAACATCCACTTTGTATAACTAATGAGGATATACAAACAAATGTGGCTGTGAACTAAGCATACAGATTGAAACTGGTCTATTGTAAATTGCAGTGTGGATGTTTAGTCTAAAAATGGATCAAATGGATATGACCCATTAAGCAAGATAGACCAAAAGCAAAAGCAAAAACTGGAACTGAGACATAAGACTTATGATGAGTGTATTCTTTGCTAGCCAGATTGATTGACAGATTTCAGCCCTTACTAAAGGAATTAGCATAAGATGTGTGTTGCCACAGTGTGTGTGTGTGTATATGTGTGTATGTGTGTGTGGAGGGGGGCATCTGTCATCTTTATGGAGGTCTGTTCAGAGGAACAGAAATGCTCTAATTCAAAAATGGATACTCTTCTTTCCAAAACAAAGTTTTGCTTGTTTGTAGCCCAAGGCCTGTAACAGTAGTGCAACACTTTGTAGTTCACCAGCATAGTGATATTTAATTGCAGCTTCTGTTTAAAAATGTGCTAATACTACAACTACACCAGCTCGCCTTGGGGACTTTACCTTAATCCCATTCAAGCAATTTCCTTCCCACACATACTGTTTTGAGACACTTAATTCTTTTACTACTTTAGGGATGACAAGTATATTTTTCACCCCACCGTCCTGGCTCCCGGCGGACATGGTTTGTCTCATGAAAAAGCGGGCGGATGTGTTTACGTAGTCACAGGGGAAGCCAGTAGCCTCTCCATTAAGAGTAAAAAGTTGATTGCTCTAGTCCCTTTACTCAGTGCGCTTTTGGATTTCATCTTTAGGATGAATTGGAACATCATTTGGGAGCCAGGCCTCCACGCCCAACATCACAAATGCTCTTTTGGGCACATATTCACACAGACACACTCCAAAAGCCTGTGGTGTAAAGTATTCCCAGCTGGATGGAAGCTGTTTTTAACAGCAAAGGAGTTGGGGGGCTCCATTTTAAATCCTGTTTTGGAATGGGATGAACAACAAAGTCACATAGAATTGATGGTCAAATGACAAAAATGGATATACAAGTCCACATAGTGACAATGTTTAAATATCAAAATCTAATATACACCAATCAGTCACAACATGAAAACCACTGAAAGGTGAAGGTGCCTGTTAAGGTGTGATATAATGTAGGCAGTAAGTAAACAGTCGGTTCTTGAAGCTGATGTGTTGGAAGCATATGGATCTGAGTGACTGACAAGGACCAGAGTGTGATAGCTATCCAAATGGGTCAGAGCTTCTCCAAACGGACTTGTTTTGTAGGATGTTTCTAGTACACAGTGGTTAGTTCCTAACAAAAGTGTTCCAAAGAAGGACAACTGGTGAACTGTTGATGTGTCATTGGACACCCAAGGCTCAGTGATGCTCATCTCAAAGAGCATCTTGATACCAGATAACCACAGCACACCTTCTAAAGACTTGCAGAGTCCATGAGCTGTTTTGGTGACATGAGGACATGGAGATAATGTTAAGCACAATATTAAGCAAGTGGAGATAATGTTGGGACTGATTTGTGTATTAAAGTATCTAAACCTAAACTTTAAACCTAACTACAATAACTACATAAAATGTTTTCGCTTTTTTTTCCTGTTGCAAATGAAGCAGACACCTCCTCCCTTTTGCTGTTACACACAACACAAATTCACTGAATTAAACAATGAGGTGCCAATAGGTTATATCCACTACTTACTATCACTAAGAAAATGAAAAGCATCAGGGAAAAAGAATTGTTAATAAAACAAATGTGAAAAAATATGAAAAAGAAATCCACAGCATCACACATGTGCTTGAAGGGCGTTTCAGAAAATTCTTAATTAGGCAACTGAACCAACCGGTGAGACCAATCGTAATCTAAGAATCATCACATTATAAAGAGGCAAATGTACAAGACAAGACATTTTTGAAGAAGATTTTTGCAAATGATGATATGCATATGTAAGTAGATAAATGTCTCATTTGCGAATCGTACACCAGTTTACAAAATTTCACTGATGATTTTTAACATTTTCAAAGTGGAGCAGGGGGTTGACTGCATTTGCAGCGGGCTGAGGAATTTGTGGACAGATTCTACATTAGGTATATTCATATTTTGTTGCCTTAAATGAAGACAAAAAAAATGATAAGATGTTTATTCAGTCCAACATGTAAAATCCAAGTGAAAATATGTCATCAGTTAAAAAACAGAATCACTGAGATGGACAAGGGATCGGCAAACATTGTGGAACATTTTGTTCTCATTCATGCCTTGTGTCAGTTGGCAGTATTTACACTGAGCTCTTTACAAATCTGTTCACGCTCAGTCAAAATGGATGGTGACCAATTAGTGGACTGCAATCTTTAAGTCATTCCACTGATTTTCTGGATGGTTAAAGTCTGGACCATGCAAAGATATTCATCTGTGATCAGAAGATCATGGGTTCAAAACCAGCGGCATCACTGAGGCACCCTTGAGCAAGGTACCATCCCCACACACTGCAACCCGGGGGAGGACTGAATAAGTACAGCTGAAAAATGTGTGTGTGTGTCTTTATTTCAGGCTGCTAGGGAATAAAATAACATTTTTAAGAGGGAGATTCTTTCCTATACCCACTGTATGTGCCTATATATATGTGTGTGTGTGTGTGTGTGTGTGTGTGTGTGTGTGTGTGTATGAGATAGGGATAGATATAGAAAATTTTTGAGGGCACACTCTCTCCACTTCTCTCCATCAGCTGTAAGGTGAGCATTTCCTCCTACCTCCGTGCTCTTCTTTCGTCTCTCCGGGGAATCAGGGGTCCAGGGTCAGACTAATCCTGTTCCACATTTCCCATTCGGCACATGCACTGACCCCGTCTCATTCCCCGGCCTCTCCTCCATTCCTGATTCAGTTAAAGCACTGATCCTCACTCTGGATCCACATGATCGTCTCACCAAGCCAGCATCATCAGCCTTCAAGAGCTTAAGAGTCTCCCCTTTCAGATTTAAATAACATGTTTACAGAGTCTGGATTGGGTACTCAAAGCCTGCACAACAGCTTTTTTCATTCTCTCGCCTGAAATACATTTAATGAAAATCTGCTTCTGCCCTTCAAACATTCTGCTGAAGTGTTCTCTTATGCATGCAAGCTAAAATTCATTTACTCCATCAGCAGCTTAATTAAGACTGGACCGTGTTCAACTCGTTTTTTATGATCATGTGCAAGATTTGGTTTGCAGGAATTCAGTACAGTGTGCTTGACTGTTTCCCTTGGTAACATTTCTCTGTGGCATGATCAGTTTCCAAAAATAGCAATTGACAAAACTAAGCCCCCCTTCTCTCCTGTTGACAAAACGAAAGCGCCCACAAGAATCGATTAAAAAAACTTGCTCTCTGTCAACCCCCTTCTAATGTTGTCTTTACACTAAACCTCTAGTGAGAAAACTGTATTCAGTAATGGTTTCATGGTTAGCAGCCATGAGCTTTGTCCTCATAACAGTTCATCTGAACTCGAATTGTGTATTTTGTCTGTGGTTGTATGTTAGCACCTTGGAAACGTTCTTGCTTCTCTGCATTCCCACTGACCTCTTCCTCCCATAATGATCCTCCTTATTCCCACTGACCTGTCCAGCCTAACACCATCCCCTGGATCAATAACCAGTGGCCTCCAGGGTGTTTCCAAGTGACCTCAGCAGTCACAAGAGCAACCCCAAGGCCATAAAAACACAACCTGCAGGGACAAGCTGGGGTCCAGAGGTCGATTGTCACAGGTCAAAAAAACAACAATGGAATCCTCTATTGAATCCTCTGTGCTTTCATACAGCACCTGAGGGCAAATATATTTTAGAATTGAGCAAGAAGGGCAGGACAAAATCAATCTGTTTTCAGATACAGTGCACTCATTGCTATGAATACTCTGACTCACTTTATATAGGTGTGTGTGTGGGTGCTTGTGCGCCGGTGAGATTTTCAGTGGGCTGTATGATATCCTTGTATTTCAGGTAGATTTGGTGGAGACTTGAGTTAAGTTTTCAAAACATGCAATTAGTTACATTTTGCCTGTTCCCCCATGGCTTTCATGTTTGGGTATGCATATCAAGCAGAAGCTAACCGCCTACCTCTGAAGCGTTTGCTTGGAAGACTAAATGGAAAGGCTTACTGGGAACGGTAGAAGAAATCTGGAGATCCGCCAAGAAAGCTTAAATGATTTAGCTCTCCAGGTGGAGTGGTCAAACCAACATTTATACTCTTAGGCAAAAAAGGTCCCTTTTTAACAAAGGGCTTACAAGTGAATCTTGGATAACTGGCACACTGCTTCTCTTAAATACCATTACGGAAAGTAAAGGTCAGCCTCATCATAAGTCAGGTAAAGGCTAGCATGGGGCTTTTACCTCCTGTAGCTTAAATCTATAGAAGCAGTATCACTTGTATATGTATATGAAGCGCAGTGTCATTAACAAGCTTGGCAGACCCTCTTAAATATAAAGGTTTCTGAATAGTTCTTGGCTTGGATATGCCTTTAAAATGTAACCTTTATAGTATGTGGAGCTTCTTTTAATCTTATTTTTGCAAGTGAACATTGATTATTCTTAATAGAACCATCTACTGAAAGATTCTTCAGGGAAATAAACGTATTTATTGTTAGACGGTTCTTCGAAGAATCTTTTTGAACACCATTAGTTTAAGGAACGCATTCAAACACTATCCACTATTTTCATTATCTACTCTCTAAGATGGTTCAATACGAAAGCCAATGGTTCAAAAAGATCAAACACTCAAAGGACCATTTGAATGCATAAATTGTTCTTTGTTGGTTAAATGGCAAAACCAATAATGGTTCCTCCATTGTTAAATTAACTATTTTGTTAAGAGTGTACTTACAGAAAATAATAGCAACTCATTTTTCATAAAATAACAATCTAATGGAAATGGCATTATGTTTCATTATCAGAGCTTATAAGTATACTGTTTCATTTTTTTGATATATGTAGGTTGTACTATCCTGAAAGCTATCTGACCACATCAAATTGAGCGTCGCATACTTTTTAATATCATGTTTTAATACATTTAGGCTGTAGATGTCATCTGTGGCATTTTATTGCGATTCCATTTCATTATTTCATTGTAATTCTTTTTTTTTCTTTTACTCTCTGTCATTTTCGTTTGTTGAACTCTTTGTTGCCCTTCAATTCAACAGTCAAGAGTTTGAAGTAGAGGTTATTTGATTCAAAGAATAAAAGTAAGTGAGTGAAACTAAAGGTATGCTAAAGCCAAAGTCCTCTTAAGCTTTTCTGCTGGTCTCAACCATTTCTTGCCATTATTCTAAAAACGTGTCCATGCAGACTTTACTGCACATGCACATATTAATATTAGTATGCAGTAAGTTAATTATTGCACCTATGTTAATAAATCATTTCTACGTGTATTATACAGATCTGCTTAATGTTAATTATTTGTAATTATATAACCTTCAGATGAAAAGGATAGCTCAGTGCAGATAGCTCACTGCAGAATTAGGACAATTTTGTCTCAGAGATGGGGATTCGAGTCTGAGACTTGAGACTTGACTCGGACTCGCTGTGACTCGTGAGTCATAACTTGTAAACCATGTTAATTTCATGGAATTATTTATTTATATATCGCACTCTTTCTAACGACCCAAAAACCGTTCACCCAGCCACAGTGTCCCATTACTTTTGTCCCAGGTGAACGGTTTTCAGCTAATAAAGGTTATTGAGGGGTCGTTGAAAAGGTCTCACCGAGCCCCATCTAACTGGGGAGTTTCACATTTAGAGTGTGAGATATATTTTTCATATTTAACATTTAGATCATTTAGATCATTTAAGGCAAATCCTCCCCTGCTAAGCAACAGCCAATTGTAAACATAGGGCGTGGCCAGTTATTATATCTTCTAAACATTTAGAGCTCAACATTTACAGCTTGACTCATAAAAATTAACATCTCTGGCAAGATTATCTCTGGCAAGACTATCTCTGGCAAGACTATCTCTGGCAAGACTATCTCTGGTAAGACTATCTCTGGTAAGACTATTGTAATTAGTGTTATTTATTTATGTTTTCTGTTGGTCCTTAGCAACTGCCCCCAAACTCCCTATCCCCCACAACCCCTTTCTCTTTTCTCCACACTTGGGCTGAGCACCAAGTCATGACAGTTATACCAAAGCAAATTGTCTTGACTCGCAACTGTTATGTCCTTGCCTTTGCTTTTCTGTTTACATTTGCCTAGAAGAGAACATTTCTCTACAACAGAATCAGTCCATCACTCTCAACTGGACAAAATGTGGGCACTTTTACACACCACAAGTTTTGTGTTTCAGAGTGGGCCCAGATGAACTCTGTAGGAGTTTGTTTAACATTGCAGATTTTACAGTGCATTGATTGCCAGCAGTGGAATTTAAATACAAGAGTGTAAATTCTCAAAAAAAAAGAAAACCCAACAGATCATAACACCACAGTTGTGTTGCCAGTCAGACCCCTATGGAATGTCCTGGAAGTGGGTTTGGAGCAAGACCTTATTGGCTGCAGCCTACGGTGACCATGGAGCCAACAGAAGTGGGCTCCTTTGTAGTCAGGCTGGTGTGATGCCGGTTCCAGAGCATCTGTGCTTTCTGGGCAAATAGCTAAAGGAGCCACTGTGTGGTTTTCTATTTCATTTTGGTCCATCATTTATCTAAAGGGGGAAATTTGTGGATAGCAGAATGCACAAGCAGTGTACCTTCAACCCCCGTTGGAATTCCCACAGTTGGGTGAGCGTACAGACAGCCAGTGTATCCGTTTCCCTCCCCAACGGCTCAAACCTCAACAGCTTGCCATCCCATGTTCCAATTGGGATGAAGCAATGCCACAGTGGAAGGCCTTGAACAGTCCTTGTCTCCCCGACCGATGGAGCTTCCACTGGTTCATCTGCTTTTGTTTCTCAACACCCACCGGTAAAGAACAAGAATTGGTTTATAAATATATCGAGAGTTAAAATCATTCCTGTAAGGTCACAAATTGATAATTGACTCTTATTCTGTTCAGCCTGAGGCCTGATTTGCCCTATTTTTTTATTTTACCCATCTTCGATGCGCCCTGTACCAGGACCTCTATTTCAGAGAAGGAGGTTATCGAACATCAGTGCCCCTCTCATTGGCCTTGTGGGAATATGCAGAGGCAAGAGCTCTATTTCTGTTCGCTCCCTTATATGTAGGTCTAGGTGATTAAAATGATACGTTATAAGCACCATGCATCCTAATTGAGGTGGTGTCAAGGGCTTTATTTCTTCTCTTGTACTTCTTCATTCTGTGCTGCTCTTTCTGTGAATTCTTTGCTCTTTCTTCCGTTCTACCTTTCTCTTGATTGAAGTATCAAAGCTCTCAAGCCTCCATTTGCCACCATCATTTGCACAAATGACATATGGAGGAGGTGAGAATAAATGGACAGAAAAGGCATATAATTCTCTCCTCATTCACATGTTCTTTCTTTCTCCCTCTCTCTCCTTCTTGCTCTCACTGCTGCCTTGGCTACTCTGTATGAGGAGATGCGAGAGAGCGTCTCATGGGCTTTCTACATCTAACCCAAATCCTTCACTTTGCTTGAAAAATGGCTGACTGAGCCCACCCCAAGAGACCCACAGAAGAAAAATGGCGGCCTGGCCCACGCCAGCATCAGTTTACTTATTAAATATAAGATTTCCTTCCTGCATTCCTCATCCTCTCCTAGGCTCTCTTTTGCTCCCGATCACTTCTCATATCCTGCCAGACTCCCCTCCAGCTTTAAGCTTATCAGAGTTTAGACCAAACAAGTTCAAAATACTTGTGTTTTTAACAAATTAAAAAAAAGTGTTTTCTCATTAAATCACTCCCAGTTGGGGTGTAATATCTGGTCTTTAAAAAAAGAGCATTTCACGCCACAAAATTATGTCTATCTACAGTGCCTTGCCAAAAGTATTCACCCCCCTTGGCATTTTTCATTTTTTGCTGCCTCAAAACATGGAATTAAAATGGATTGTTTGAGAGTAATTACAGCTGCAAGTCGTTTTGGATAAGTCTCTATGAGCTTGTCACATTTTGCCACTAGAATTTTTGCCCATTCCTTAAGGCAAAACTGCACCAGCTCCTTCATGTTGACTAGGCCATTGCAACACATTTAAATGTTTACCCTTAAACCACTCAAGTGTTGCTTTAGCAGTACGTTTCGGTTCCTTGTCCTGTTGGAAGGTGAACCACAATTCCAGTCTCAAACCACAGGCAGACTGACACAGGTTTTGCTCAAAAATGTTTCACTGTGACGATGGTGTTCTTGGGGATGGGCTGGATTTGCACCAAGCATAGCATTTTCCTGGGTAGCTGAATAGCAAAATTTTAGTCTTATCTGACCAGAACACCTTCCTCCATACATTTGGGGAGTCGCCATCATACCTTTTGGCAAACTTGAAATATGCCTTCTTATTATTAACACTAAACAGTGGCTTTTTTCTGGTCACTCTTCCATAAAGTCCAGCTCTATTGAGTGTATGGCTTATTGTGGTCCTATGGACAGTCTCTGCTGTGGAACTCTGCAGCTCCTTCAGGGTTACCTTTGGTCTCTGTGCTGCCTCTCTGATTAATGCCCTCCTTGCCCTGTCTGTGAATTTTGGTGGGCAAGTTTCTCTCTTGACAGGTTTGCTGTGGCACCATGTTCTTTCCATTTGAAGATGATGGGTTTGATGGTGCTCCAGGGGATCATCAAAGATTTGGATATTTTTTATAACTTGTACTTCTCAACAACTTTGTCCCTGACTTGTTTGGCGACCTCCTTGGTCTTCATGGTGCCTAGTGGTATTCAGCCTCTGGGGCCTTTCTGAAAAGGTGTGTTTATCCTGATAGATCTTGTTACACTTTGATTGCACACAGTTGGACTACATTTCTCTAATTATGTGACTGTTGAAGGTAATTGTTTGCACCAGAATGTTTTAGGGGCTTCATAGCAAAGGGGGTAAATACATATGTACATCCAGTTTTCAGTTTTTTTTATTTTTAATTTAAAAAAATATATATTTTCATTTCACTTCACAAACTTAGACTAGTCTGTGGAGATCCACCCAATAAAATAAGATTACAGTTACAGGTAAAAAGCCAAGGGGGTGAATACTTTTGCAAGGCACTGTATTCCATGTAAGTGCACAAATAGTTTTTGGATACTGAATTTGTTTAGAACTAGCAAATGTTTAATTTACAGATCATTTAACAAACTACACAGTTTGGTGTCATAAATAGGTTATTAGTAAATAGTTACATTTTGTTAAACTCTTTGAAATAAATTTTTATGTAATAAAATGAAAGAAATAGAGTTAAAAATATAAAGATTGTTCTCTTTCTGCTCAATATTACCATGCACAATCATAACTAATTGTCAAATTCATATCGTAATAAAATATCACTTCCTCCTCTCACGGGCACAAATGTGGAAGGGAATGAAGGTTTAGGTCGAATTTATCTACTTCAATGAGTTACAGGTGAGAAATAATTAATATGAGATGACAGCATGCTTTTGGTGATAACTGTGATTTCTAATGTTTAATCATGGAGTTCTCTTGTGGATGAAGCTCAGCTGCGAGGCCTAACCATGCAGTGTGGTCTGAGTGGGCTCAGATGTAGAGACAGCAGTGCTATCATAGGGATCGGAGCCAGAAAAGCTCCTAACCCTGACCTGAGTGGTTGGAAGAATAAAGAGATTATAAATGAGAAGGGGCATGAAAAACGTGATGAACATGGTAGCGAGGCACAATAGAGCGGAAAAGACAGGGTGAGTAATGAGGGAGGGAGCGAGAGCTGGTGAGAAAGGGAGGAAATTGAGTAGAATTTAGAGATTTAATGGCTAGGAATATTTAAGACCAAGGTGGATTCATCTACACTAATCCCTGTTCCAATTACCACCATCCATTTTCTCAGATCTGTCCACCTGTGGGAGCCAATGCGGCGGAGGAGGAGGAGATTCTACCCCATCAGCCGGAACAATAACAGGGATATCCCTGTCCTCCTTTCTTCTTTCATTCCATGGAGGTCGGAGGCCAAGACGTCGATGAGCGCACTGAGACAGGTCCTCCTCCCCATGCTCCTCCGCTCCCCTCTGTCTTTCTTTCCCGAGCACCGGGTGCATTCCACACCAGGCTCGCAGTCAATTAAGCACAGATGGTTGGCTTACAGGGGTAGCGAGAGAGGAGCGAGAGGGCCAGTGTCCAACACTGAGCGATACACAAACCAGACAGGAGAAACAGCACCAGAGGGGATACCCGCACAAGACACCCTGCCAATCACTGAGAGAGAAAGAAAGAGCACGCCAAGGAGGGTTGAGGGATTCCGGGCCTACAAGAGAAATAGGTAGAGACACCTTATGGACTGCGGAAAGCTGAGAGAATAGAAAACGCAAGGAGTGTCAATAGAGAACAAAAATTATAATTTCTGGTGTTTTCCCTGCTCTAATATACCCTCTTCTACTCAGAAAGGGCTTGTTAATAAGCTGAGAATAGCTGGAAGAGGCGCACTAGAGCAATGGAAGCTCCAAAATATGCAAGGCAAGGGTAGTCTAGGACCATCAATTGAGCTCCCTGTCCAGAAGCCCTGAAAAGCTTCATAGTTACAGGTGGTGAAATGTGAAAGGAAAACTACTGAGGCTCCCTGACAATCAGAGCAAGAAAAAGAAACACGTTGAGATTCCTTAAGGTTTGCTGGAAGCTGAGAGAACATAAAGTATTGATATTTGATGGAGAAACAAAAATTGTCTGTAGCTGTGGCTCCAGTACTCTTTGCACTGCACAGCCCTTTTAACCACTGAAAAAAAACTCTCCTCCATTTAGGGTTGCTAGATATTAAAAGTTGGATCAGGTGTGTTAGAGCAGGGCTCAGCAATCACCAAACTGTCTAAGACAATGATAGGTCAGGAGCAGGGTCAAGATCCCCTGGCCTAAAGATCAGGCAAGGTAAGTAGCACTGAAATGTGAAAGGGAAACTACATAGAGACTTTATAGAATGCTGGAAGAACGTAGTACAGTGGCCCCTTATAGTCACATTTGAACACACCACACCACAGCAGACAGTGCGAACAATGTGAAATTTTTTTTCTGCGCTTAATCCATTCACCAAGAAAAGCAGTGGGAAGCCAGCAATGGCGCAGTACAAAGACAGCAGTGTGTGGGACAGTACTTTGCTCAAGGGGTACCTCAGTGGTGCCACTATAAGTCCTGGGATTAAAACTCAAGACCTTCTGATTGCAGGTGCAACTCCCTAATCACTAGACCGCCAGCTGCCCCGAAGGTGTACTAGAGCAGGAAAGCATGACAATGGTAGTCTAAGACCAGGGTTTGGAATGGCTGGCCTAAATCTCTGACAAGCTGGGTCTAGTTTCCCAACAGTATCTTAGCATTAAGGTAATCTTAACTCAGACTTAAAAGGTTTTCAGTGTGATGCACAAACTACTTTTTAAGAATTACTGTATATTTGTTAAAATGCTTTGGGGGACCCCAGACCTGGACAGTAAAGGGTTGTGAAATGTGAAAGGGTAAGTATTGAGACACCCTGTTCATCAGAAAAGAGAGGGGCTCTGCACTACAAAAAGAATGATGTTCTTTGGATCACTGGCAACTCCAAGAACAGCAAATGTTGTTAGGGTAGGAATGTTGACAGTTTCAGGATTCACTGCCCTGGTGCTTTGACAAGCTGGATAGTTACACGCCCTGAAATGTGAAAGGGACCACTGAGACACCCTGCCAGCTAGACTGAGAACAAGCAGGAGCTGAGAGAATGGTAAATGTTGATACGAAGTCAACAGACAAGTAGACCTGCCCAGAGCAGCCCTGATCCTGGAGCCCTGCACACACACCCCCATCAACGATTGGGATGGACTTGTTGATTTTCTGACCAGTTGAATCAGGGTAGTTGGATAAATAAACAAATGCTAACAAAATAAAAAAAGAAACACCAAGGTACTCTGGACAGAAAGCACTAATGGGATGGACCACTAGGGAAAGAGCCTTGATGAGCGGGACTTTTACAGGTGAGATGTGGCAAGAAAATCACTGCAGTCCTGAACTACTCATCCACAATTTGAATGTTTTTAAGTATGAATAACAAAATAACAAAAACAACACAAAGTAAAAAGCAATAATAGCATAACATTAGCATAATTATAGTATGACATAATTATAGTATAAATAGTATCCCTTTGCTTAATTTTCATTGGTTCATTCTTTTAAATAACAATGTAAAGGGCAGACAGGCATTCTTAAATGATAATACAAACCTTTTTGAGAAATAGTTAGACATTCTTTTGACACTTTTTTACAACTGTTTGTGAATTTTCAACAATAAATAAATCAACAGGTATGGTCTAAAATTGCTGTACATGAATGTACATTTTTACCTCATTATAGAGGCTGCCAGCTAATCCAGACACAGTGCAGGTAAGAGGAAACTGTTAGTGTGAGGTTCTCAGCACACTGCTGGAGGATCTGTGCCAGAGAAGTAATGGAGGAAACGACAGTGTAGATGTTAGATGGCTCTGGCATCTGACTCATTGGACTAGAAACACACTTCATTGCCTTTGAGGATTAAGTGAGGTTCAGTGTGTGCACATGTCTTTGTTCGCGTTGCATCCTTGGAGCGCCGAGGCACACAGCCCATCGCAATTAGGGCATTAATGAATTTATTCATGTTTCAAAGCCAGGAGAAACAGTGTCAATAGGTAATTGATAATGAAAACACACACACACACAAGCGGAGACATGCACACACAAACACACACACACACACAAGCACATGCATGCACACACACACACACACACAAGCACACACAAACATAAAAATAAACAAGCGGCTGTTGGATTATGTTGTTATTAATTGTATTTTTACATTTAATAGTGTGAATGTATGTGAATGTATTTACATGTATATACAAAAAAGTGCATTCATCAATAAAGGCAGCAGCGTGTTTCTTTTATCCAATGACAGAAAACACAATAGCACATTCCAAATCCACATACTGAACCCTTTTCTGATTTACATAGACGCAAGGCCACAGTCTTGAAATGTACTGGTGATGAGATGTTGAAGAGAATAAGGGTTAAAAAAATGAATACCAACTGGATTTTTTGAGCTTGGAAAGTGGTCATGATGCACAGTGCGAAAGTGCAGTGTGTTCTCAACTAAGTGCATAATTACACTAATACTACCTAGTTCAGTGCCCTCCCCTTTTACTTATCTAGCGCACACACATGCACACGCACACGCGCACGCACACACACACACACGCACACGCGCACACACACTCACACACACACACAGTCTCTCTCTCCCTCACTGACGCACTAACCACCAACACACTACCTTGCACCAGGCTGACAATGCTTCAGCCATGTTCAGGGAAAAAAAGTAAGAGAAGCGAGGGAGGGATGGAGAAAGAGAGGGGGACGAAGGGGGGCTGTCGGCAGAGAAAAGCAGAACTGACAGTGTGAAGAGGAGTGAGCAGGAAAACATCAGTAGAAAACTCATCACAATGCGCGGCAACAGTGCAGCTCCCATGGTGCTCGGCAGGCCTCCTATCTCTGGGGCTAGAGGCAGGTAATAGGAAACTGTAATGATAAAGACGAGCGGAGCTGGAGAGCTCAGAGCCACGAGAGCTTCCCCCATTCACGCTCACTACAGAGCTCAAAAACCCACTGCAGACTGAGGGAGACGGGGGGAGAGAGAGAGAGAGAGAGAGAGGGAGAGAGAGAGAGAGAGAGAGAGAGAGAGAGGGAGAGAGAGAGAGAGAGAGAG
>JBBPDB010000039.1:15189982-15201222 GCA_037974465.1 Brachypetersius altus
ATAGGGATAGGGAACATAATATTTATCCCTATATTATTCCTTGGGCTGGCCTCACCCCCTCATTAACTGAGAGAATGTATTATTGGCTATATGTTTCGTAAAATATTGTTTTCTTTGTAAATGCTTGCATTATTTCAGCAATAAAATTCAGTATATTAGAAAATGTGATTTGAAACTTACCTGCCTTCCCTATTTGTTTCGAATCATCAGTCACTCATGTACTATTGTTTCAAAAAACTATGAATAAAGGAAGAGGGGAAATTTTGAATTTTCTCTTTAAGGTGCCCCCTATCTTCTTTAAGGCATATGACACTTTGTCTTTGACAATGAACCAGTCACTTAAGGTCAAATGTCATGAGCGGCCGAGCATCTGTTTGATTTCAAACTTTCAAAAAATGTCACTTCCGTGGCTGTTGCTGTTATGGTTCAGTTGCTAAGGCTGTGATTGGTCAGAAGCTGCTGTATTTGAATGTGTGAATAAACCAGCTGGCACATGCAGAGGGGAAATGTCAACTCCCTCCCTAACCAACACATACACACACACACACACACTTTCCTTCCCCAAACCTCACCGTTTACTATGCAGGCAGAGTCATCTGTTGACACAACGGCATGCCGAGGGCTGAAGTAATTCAACGCCAAAGGCCGAGAGACAGAAAGGAAATGATCCGCCGATGCCCATTGTGTGTGGAACAATGGCAGACACGTGTGGCCTATTGTCAGAGTGAAAGCTAGACATACGGCAACCCCCCCCCAACACACACAACCACCCCCAACACTCACACTATACCTCCTCCCTACTTCTTCTTGAGGGTCCCTTCAATCCGCCCACTCATTTTGTACAATGAACTGAACCATTCTGACTCAAAGACTAGACTTTTTATTGCCCAGGAACTCATAATACCCTACAAAAGGACAGCTGATACCTAAGCCTTTCTTCCTTCACTGAAACTGAATGAAAGCATCCCAGCAATAAAAAACGCCCCAGTTCAAACCAAGTAAATGCTGCAAAAACATAAAAGGGCAGGACAAATGCTGTTGTCAGTGGATGTTTACTGAGATAGTATAACTCCTAGATAGGAGAATCTATACATGTTATACCGAAACAGAGACCTGGAATAATGTTCTAATGATGAGAGTGGATTACTGAATGTAAAATATTAAACCATAGTGTTTTATATTCACCACAGCTGTCAGAGAAGAATAAAGAATAGCACAAATAAACTCACTTCTATATCACAAATCTGATTCTCGCTGAACTGTGTGTGTTAAACACGGCTGAATCTATAAAGCCTTAAATCTTTGAACAAATAACACATGATTTTGAACAATAAAGCCTTTAAATGATTGAAATTGGAAAAAATTTTAAGGTGGTAGCAAATTCATTTAATGAAGAAGTAAGACAGGTTTCTATCAAAGAGCAACCATGATGATAATGCTTTCACAGTTTCATTCTCAGCAGAATGGCATGAGACCAACTAGGGGCTATCCAGCATAATAACTCAACAAACAAATATGAATAAGGTAAATAATCTTAACACCATGAGGAAAAACATTCAGACAAACAGGCAGATTATGATGAATAACTTTCGACACTATATGGACAAAAGGATTGGGAGGGTCATTACTGTTGCCAAAAGGGATTACTGTTGGATGAGAAGGTCTGGCTCACAGTCTCAGTTCATATTGCACACAATGATAATGTTTTAGCACCCTGTAAGAACATTGTACACCATTGCACACGGTAGAATTGCACATCGCAGCACAAATAATGCACACAGTCCTTCACATACGTTTACATTTATGACATTTAGCAGACGCTCTTATCCAGAGTGACGTACATCAGTGATAGTTATTTAACATAATGAAAGTTATTTAATCCGGTAAGAACATATACATGAGGAAGCCACAGGCTATTGCACAGATTATTGTGTGGATGTGCGACAGAGGGAGGAGTTGAAGAGTCTGATGGTGGTGGGAAGGAAGGAAGGAAGGAATTTCTAAGATTAAGATTGCCCTTCACTGGAAGGCACCCAGGCCAACCCTGAAAAACAGATGTGTCCCAACACAGAGCTTAGCTAGTTTAGCTTGTCAGTCAGTGGTCAGTCTTGACTAGTCTATAAGTAGATAGTTAACTGACCTGGTTGGCTGAAGCAGTTTGTGGTAGACATATAACATCCTGTAAGTCACTCGTCCTTCTTTCAGGATGTGTTCCATCATTGGACTATTTCTCAGTAAGGCTACCTGAAACATGAAACAAAATGTCAGTCCTTTTGTTGACAATATTCATGACAGTGAAGAGACTTTTCTGTGCATTCTAGAGGCATGAGAGCATACATGTAGGCCTAAATATGGTTTACTCTCAATGTCTGTTTTACATTTCAGATACACTCAGGACAGTTTCATATACAGGCTTCTTACTGCCCATCTGAGCAGGTTCTAAAGAAGACATCACGAATTTTGAAGATGAGTGAAGATTTAGTAGGCCATATTATTATTGCTCAAAATGCCATTATCAGCCCTTCTCACTGCATGGAATTACTGAATAGCTCAACAACACAGAGTTTAAGGTGTTGACTTGGCCTTCAAATTCCCCAGATCTCAAATTCCCCAATTTTCTGGACAAAGTAGTCAGAACAATGGGGTCAGTTTAGTTAATGTGAAGTGACCATCCCTCTTTTCCACTCTGGGTAAAAAGCAGCTGGTTCTGATCCTGAGGAAACATGATAAGACACTGTCCAAACATCAAATTAGTGTCTAAGTTAGTATCATTTTTAGCTTAAGTTAATAATATCAAGGTGAAGGTAATAGCTAGTACTAGAGAGTCCATATGCTAGTTACTCTCGTCTATACTCATCAATGTTCCGATGAACACATGATAACCCATTATCTCTCCATTCCACCCCACATCTCACATCTCAGACTCTACAATAAGGATCTTTTTTTTTTTTTAAAGTTTCCATGTTTGAATGAAAGATAACATTCTCAAACTGAAGATGAATCCCCATAAAACATTAATGGATTTACCATTCCCTTACAACACACGGGGCTGTGCAAATTAGCAATGCTAGAAATATTCTGACTTATTATTGTACATTGCTGTTAAAACAAAACAAACAAGAAAAAAAACAAGTCCAGTGCCTTCATGTTATACATCAACACCCCCACCCCCACATACCTTCCAGCTCTACACTTGTTAGTAAATTGTGCCCAACTGAATAGTCATCCATTTTCTTTACTTTTAAATTTTATTGTCATGAGGGACCAGGTTAACCGGCTCCCGTGTTTTACCTCGGGGGAAACACCAGGTAGACAGGCAGGCATCCATGTTCTCAGGCACTTTATTCAACATAAACAAGAAGAGAAACAAACCGCTACAAACAGGAACGTGAAAGTGTGAGGTGATGGACCGATACCCATACAAACAGAACTTAAATACTGTTGACAATGACAACATAAAACAGGTGAAAACCAAAACACATGACACTTGGGCTAAACAGACATGAACATCAAAATAAAAGTCCCCAAAAACAACTAAAAAGCAATGGCCCCAATATTGTGAGAATATTGAATTGTTTCCCAAGTTACAGTGAACTGAGCTATGATCCTTGAATCTTATATGTACTGTATTATTACATCCGTAGGTGCGAGTTAAACAGTAGGGAACTTGGTGGATTTAGCAGTGATATTTAATTGACTTCTTATTAAACCTTCAGTATCAGTATTAACACAAGGTGCAAACGTGATTAAGAATCTCCATCAGATGTGAGCACAGATTCACTGAAGTTCCCCCTGATGGTTTATCGATCATTTCTTTGGCATAGCTCTTTAAAAACGTGGCTGATTGGCAAGTTGATTATTTAGGCATGTGCCGTACATGGGGACGCTGGCTTGGCGGAGACTCAAGGCTAGATATTATTTGATAATTAACGTTGCTTTCATGCAATGCAGTATAATTGGTTGTTGAGTTAACTTCTCCTCAGATGAATGATGCTGAAGATTTTACCACACAAGACATTTGTGCTCATCTGCAGTTCGGCCTTAGAGGATAAACATTCCAGACTCCATCTGCCATCAAGAAGCTCACTTACATTCATCTGCTCGAATGTGTATACCTGTCACATTATGTCACTTGGAGATTAAAAGTGTAAATTGAGATGAGCTTTGAGACACCAAGTGGGAGCATTGGGAGTTTGGTGTAAGGCACATTGTGCATGTCTATCAGTTTGTGTGTGCATGCGTGAGAAAATATCAGCCTACTGGTCCAATTGTCTATGCACACCTATGCAGGATAAACAACTGGACATAATGTAATAACTGCAAAAATGGCAAAGAGGAATTAGTCCACACTTGGGGACAAGTGTGCATGTGCGTGTGTATGTGAGTGTGGGAGATATATGTATATCTCTAGACCTCGGTGTGGGATCTGTGTGCACCAAGGTCTGTATCTCTGTCTGCCTCTGGAGGAGGGGTAGGTGTTGCGCTCAGTATGAAGTCTCAAATTAGGTACGCAATTACGCCGTGAAGACTGAATACTGGTGCGTATTTTGCGTATCACTTACATCTATATGTGCTTGCGTACCACTTATGTAAACCCCTATTTTTCTGAGAACCAAACTAATAATTTTTGGCAGAATACCCTGCACATGCGCGAAAAAAAAGCAGATATCCTCGCATTTTTTGAATCATAACACAAAAACACGGTTTTTCACTATACGCGCACACTCCTGCACACTCCTGGAACACACACACATATATATATATATATATATATATATATATATATATATACTGTATGATGTATACTGTGTGATGTACTGTATATATATACTGTGTGATGTACTGTAACATAAGGCAGCATTGTGTCTTTTTATGCACTGTTTTAGATGCTTATATTTTGCATGCGTGTGCAAAATCGTTGCCAGTTTTGTAGTCCAGAATTGTGTCCTGTCATGATAATAGATTTTTGTTTGATTACAATTACCTCCACTTGTTGTATGAGCTGTTAGTACAAGCTTAAAGCAAACCAGAGTTTTTTGATGACAGACACAGCTTGAGCACAAATAACCAATCTTTACTCTCTGCCCCTGTTACAGAACCAAATGTCAGAACTTTTGGTGTTTTCATAAGGTCCATCATGTATCTTTAAACGGGTTTCTGCTTTTTATATTACACATATTTGCCTGAAACCACAGATGAAAATGCATCCAATTCACACACATTGTTGCAATGTAATATGAACTGCATTTGGCTAAAATAAGAGATGAATGTGTCATAGTTGGCTTAAACAGTTTTGGTGGACCTCCACCAGACAATCAGTGTCTATAATGCAGGATATTTTATATACTAGAAAGTAACAGCTGCCTTAACCTGGGTGCCAAATTAATAAGCCAAATGGTCTGAAGTACACTTTATGGACAAAAGCATTGGGACACACCTGTTTTTCGAGGTTCAAGCAAGGGGCCCTTATTCCCATTGAATGCTTCATGCTTAAGGTTTCAACAAAACAAGACATTTTGGACAAGGCTATGCTTCCATTGTGGACCCGGTTTGGGGAAGATCCTTTTCTATTCCAGAATGACTGTGTCCCAGTGCACAAAGAGAACTCAATAATGACATGGTTGGATATGTTCTGTGTTAAAGAACTAGACTGACCCGCACAGAGCCCTGACCTCAATCCCATCCAGCACCTTTGGGATGAACTGGAATGGAGATTGTGAGCCAGGCCTTCTCATCCAACATCAGTGCCTGACCTCCTAGGCACCAATTCCCACAGAAACACGGCAAAATCTTGTTGAAATACTTTCAAGAAAAGTGGAGGCTGTTATAGCTGCAAAGGGGAGGGGGCAACTCCATATTAAAGTCTATGTATTGGAACGCAATGTCATTTAAGTGTTGATGTAATAATTGCAAATCTTTTGTCCATATAGTGCTTCAAACACCTGACATACACACTCACTTACATTACCTTCTCCTGTACAGTTACTTTTTTGAAGATAAAAGGTTTTGTCTGAGAGAATACTCATGAAAAAACAAAACATACATTAACAGATCAAAATATTACTCTAGCTTAGTTCTAGCTCTGCTATAGCTGCACTATTTCACCCTCTTTTGGGCTGCCTCAGTGAGTTGGGGCATGGATGGCCCAACCCGCCAGCAAGAGCTTTTGGGCTTGGGAAGAGGTGTTTGGGTTGCAGCCATCTTTGAGTGACGTGAAGAAAAAAAAACATCCATTTGGCAACTTGGTTCTTTGTGATGGAAGTCAACCACAGCTCGGTTTCGGGAAAAGGCACACCTCGCTACAATCTCCTCCTTGAGAATGCTGTAGCTGCAGCAGCCTTCATCCGTCAAGGAATATTAGACCCACTGAGCCTCCCCAGTGAGAAATGGGGCCACAATGTTCAGTTCCAGCAGAGCAAGCCTTCCCAGATGGTAACTCATTCAAAGGTGCTGATGTAGGCCTTGGCATCATCACCAGGGGGGGGATTTCTGATGGGCCCCATCATGCCTTATATTGGTAGCGTTGGAATGAGGATGATTAATGTATATAGCTCCACTTGCTGCTTGTCTTGGATTCAAACAATGGTGATCAATGGTCAGTCAGTCACTCAGTCAATCAGTCAGTCAGTTGCTCAGTCCCCTCACTCAGTAAGATTGAGCTTATTCATGAGCCAGGCACATTATATGTCATACAGTGAGTTATTACATATAACACACAAAGCTACTACATCACGTGTGTTGGGTATTTTGAGGCGATATGTCATCACTGTCAGAAGAAAACTCTCCATTTTTCACTTATCACACGTTTAGACTACAATTTATTTTGGGATTACTTTTTCTTGTGGTAATGGACTCGTATGAAATGTATATATTTTCTTTATTTGCTGAATAAAGACAGCATTTGATAAACATTAAGGGGAACTGTCATCTGCATTTTTCACTTCTATTAAAGGGGAGATATTATTCAAAACTCACTTTTTAAAAAAACACGTTATAAAAGGTCTATGGGCTACAAAACATGTTCATGAAGTTCTTTGCACAAAATCACTCTCACATAACGAGAGTTTGGACGCTCTCTTATTGTGACATCACAATAAGGGATATTTGCATAGAACCGTCCCTCATCTGTCGAGCCCCCACCTACTAGATTGCTTGAATATCCGCCGAAGATCTGTTGGTTTTTACGAGCAAAAATCATGTTTTGTAGCCCATGGACCTTTTATAACTAAAGTGAGTTTTGCATAATATGCCCCCAATAATTTTGAAAAATACCTGTTGACCTCTGTTAATTTTTTTTATTTAAACAGAATAAAATTAACTGGAAGAACAATTTGTAGATTACCTTTCAGTATAAATGAAGATGTTTTGCTTCTCTTGATAGCAACAATACATTGTAAACATATTCATCAGTGCAGCCACTGAAAGAAATGATGCATTAAACTGATTTGAATCAAATGTAATTTCCGCATGCCTAAGATGATATATTGTATCGAGAGTTATTCTCACAACATACAAAACACACACATGCACAAAACACTCTCACACACACACATGCATTTGCACATCAAAAAATAGATTCTTATTGATGATACATCATGGTTACATGTGAAACACTGACTGCCTTGCTCCTTCTTGTGCCAAAAATACACAGGTAATAATGCACTCCGGCGTAAATTCTGTTTGCTGACACTTTCCGTGGCGGGGATAGATCTGTGCAGCAGGCAATAAACGACCCTGATGTAACTGAGGCAGCATTTGGGACCCTCAGTAGCAAAGCCTCTGATGGAATAACAGTGCTCATGCATAAAGGAGAGCAATCACTCACTCCATCGCTTTCCTGACAGTCTTCAGTTATGGGCCCTGAGTAATCTCATTTCTTTCATCATCAAATATCAAATTTCTTCGTTTTTTTTCTTCTTATTGGCAGAGCGGAGCACTGACGGAATTACAGCGTGGAAGAATCGGCTCAAAAACACCGCAGCCCTACTTATCCCTACCCTCACCTGCCGCTGAATGTCACCCTTGCCGTTTTTGCGCTGGCTTTAAATATTATCTCTCTCGGATTTGGATGTGACAGTCAGCTGCGTTTGTTTATGTTTTTTTTTCTGGAAATGTAAAAGAGAGAGTTTGATCAAAGAGTGATGGAGTTGTAGTCGGAATCAAACTCTGTGTCACTCACTGACACACGCATGCTATGATAGAAACATTGTAAAAATTGCCAAAGTTACAAAAAAGAGGCAAAAAAGATGACAGACATACACTAGACAAGACAAAGAGAGGAGAGATGAAGTGAAGCTTGAGAGAGGAGAGAAAGAACAAACAGGCAAAGCATTTTTTTTATCACTAGCAAGCTATGCCAACTTTAACCAACTCCATTAATTAAAGAGCATCGAAATATCACCCAGTCAAGAGCTCCTTTATTCAGCTTTTATATCTGGACATTGCGATCTCTATGCATTCGTATGATAAAAAAGAACTCAGGAGACCTCCTCAGTTGTCTGTAGCGGACTGTGGATTCCATATATGTCTACCTATAATGAACGTCTCTTTTGATATGTTACATTACAACATCAAGGACCATTATCTACATATATACACAACGAACAAGCTGTTACAGTTTCAGCTCAGTGAAATGTGCTCAATATTAAGCAGTTTAATTTGAGGGACCCTTGCTCATAATGTTCCATCCTTAATCTACAAGAAAGATATTGCCACTTAGTTCCATTTTACTCTGTTAATCTTTCACTATCCACTCAAAAATGTCTGTTTCTGCCTCTTAATCTGTTCTCGTCCTTTACTGTTTTTATGTAGCACAAATAGATAATATCAGCTTTTAAAAATCATGATCTAACCTTGATGAACAAGCCATCTAACCATTTTGAACAAGCAATCACAATTCTGAATATACGGTGAGATCAGATTATAAACATCTTCTGCCATGAACAGCTCTGAACCATCAAATCATGGACTCCACAAGACTTCTGAAGCTGTGCTGTGAGATCTGCAGCAAATCCTTTAAGTCTTGTAAGTTGAGAGGTGGGGTCTCCATGGATCAGTGTAGTTTGTCCAGCACATCCCACAGATACTCATTCAGATTGTGATCAGGGGAATTTGGAGGCCAAGTCAACAGCATGAGCCCTTTGTCATGTTCCTCAAACCATTCCTGAGCAATGTGTGCCAGAGCAGTTTCCACAAAAAGGTGTACTTGGTGTTTAGGTGGGTGGCACATGTCAAATCAACATCCACATGAATGTTAGGGTCATCTCTTTCCCAGGTAAGCAATACAAATGCACCCAGTCATCCACATGAGGTAAAAGAAAACGACTTATCAGACCAGTCCACCCTTATCCACTGCTTCTGATTTTTACATTCCCATTGTAGGCTCCTTCAGTGGTGGCCAGGGGTCAGCATGGGCAGTCTGACAGTTCTGCAGTTACACAGCCCCATATAAAGGAAGCTGTACTGCACTGTGTTCTGACACCTTTCCATAATTTACTGTTTTTATGCATAACAAAACTATATCAACTTTTTAAAACCATGATCTAACCTTGACTTTTATCACACAAACTACCATTTTGAGCAATCAATATACAGTGAGATCAGATTATAAACATTTATTATATCCACCATTTACATGCTGCCAGTATTTCCCTTTTTATTGTAACCAGGGGTCCAGCAGAGAAACTCCATGGGCAGGTCACTAGTCCAGCCAATCAGATAAACACACACACGTGTGTGCACAGACACAGACACACACACACTCACCTAGACGCAATCTAGAGTCTATCTCCAATACACCTGACATGCATGTCTTTGGATTGTCGGAGGAAATCTTAATACCTGGGGGAAAACCATGCTGACATGGGAAGCACATGCAAAGTATCATCTGCTGAATGGCCAGGAATTCAAATTAGGACCTTCTTGCTGTAAGGTGTTACCCTTGTATGTGATATCTAAACATAAAATTAAAACTAGTGCTACCAATAGGTTGATGAGCCAGTTAACTGTGTGGACTTGCTGCAGGATTCTGTGGGCAATACGCTATTGGCTTTGATGATATTACTGCTTAGTTATCAAATACTGTCATATTCTAACAGAGAAACATAGACTACAGCCAGGTCATTTACAACAATGGACAAAGTATAAAGACAGTGGGTGGTAAAACTTCTTCACATAATTTGTTTCCAAACTGATTTTTCTTCCTTTTCACCCACACTTGTCCAACAACATCTCATTGACTGCATTCACATTATCAGGTTGAAGTGGAACAAATTTGGTTTTTTTCTCCTTAATATGATCTTTCCAGAGCTGTGTGTAAACATACATCTGTTCTTTCCAAATCCACTTCATATTGCATATTCTTTTGCAGTCTTGGATGTGTGTCTGATTCCTGGCCATGCAGCCTTTATGAGATGCAGTGCACATATAAAATCACCATCTTTCTGTGTTTGCAGTGTTTCAGCACTGACTAGAATGTTCACAAGCAGGTCATTTCAGGCCACAGGTTCATTCAAACTATTAAATTATACAAGTCACTCACAAATAGGAAAAAAGGCAAAACAATATCAAGTCTGGCCTTGCAAGACTACATTTGAATATGTCTGACACTGATTTGCAGTCTGATCTAGGGTAGATCAAGTCCAAAAGGACAATTACAGTGATTTCATTGACTTTGAGAGAGTCAATTTTGACAGCTTAGACCAGACAACACTATGACAACCAATAAAATCACTATGGAATCCCCACCAAGATCATAAACCTAGTCAAGAACTCGTATGACGGCACCTAATGCAAAGTCATGCATGCAGGCCAGCTTTCCTGGAGCTTTGAAGTCAAAAAGGGTGTCAAACAGGGATGTCTTCTCTCATCTTCCCCTCACAATTGACTGGGTCATGAGGAAAACAACTGAGGGGAAGAGAAATAGAGTCCAGTGGACAATGTTGAAGCAGCCAGACGATCTGGAATTTGCGGATGATATAGTTCTCCTTTCACATACACAGATACAGATGCAAGAGACAGACAGACTTTCAAAAACTGCAATAAATCTTGGTCTCACTCCCAATACAACAAAAACACAAGTGAACGAGATCCACTCCAAAACCAGCAACCTCATTTTTTATGAACCGCACTGCACTTGAAGTAGAAGCTTTTACTTACCTAGGCAGTAGGGCTGTAACGGTACATGTATTCGTATCGAACCGTCACGGTACATGGGTCACGGTTCGGTACATGATGTCTTT
>JBBPDB010000039.1:15203592-15218761 GCA_037974465.1 Brachypetersius altus
CCACAAACAGGAAGTTAATATCACCAACCATTCCCATTTTATTAAGGTGTATCCATATAAATGGCCCACCCTGTATTCTATGCCAGAATTACAGTTGTGAACAACAGTTCTATCAAGTGATATGATAATCTGCTTTCTATTACAAATGCAATGGAAAAGCAAATCCTCACTGATCTTTTTTTAATGCTTTGGCAAGTTGCACAACTTCTCTCTTTTGTCTTCATAATCCTTGTATTGCTCTGTCATTATCATGGCTTAAGGATGATTCTGTATGCTCCTCACCTGTTCCACATGCTTTAACTACTTTCTTCATTTTGTCTCCTTATTTTTCATCAGTCCTTGAGTGAAATGAAACGGGTAGGCATTCATTTTTCCATTCTCAGAAAGCATTTATCATGATAGATTTACTCTATGAACATTCTCTTTCATTAATCTCCAGCAATTGTATAAATGAAGCAAAAAAAAAGAATAATAATTTAGATCTAATTTGAACAACTGGCAAAGCTGAGAGGAGCACCTGAGGAGCACCTGAATCATTCAGTGCAATAACTACAATCGGTTTTAAGAGTTGTTGAGCTATACATTTGATTTCAATTACTTAATAATTATCTGCACAGCTGTTCAATTAATTACTGAAGTATATAGTATATCTACCAACAGTTAATGATATCCTATCTGGACAAAAGTATTGGGCAAGGCCACTTACTTCCAGTGATAGACATTCGTAATGCTTCAGGAGAACAAGACATTTGTGGACACAGTTTGGGGAAGAACCTTTTCTTTTCCAGTCTGACTGTGCCCCAGTGCACAAAGTGAGCTCCATAAAGACATGGTAGGATGAGTTGGTGTGGAAGAAGAACTGAATGACAGTGGTGAAGGAGCAACAGCCTGTTACTGCTAGGACCTGTGATCTGGGTGTGGAACAAAACCCAACCTACTCTCTGATAACTGAGGAAAGCTGCACATGATTTAGGGTAATTGAGATCTGTGGCCAAGCTCAGGGAAGGCCACAATCCAATATCACAGCAGGAGGGTATTGTGATGAGGCAAATTACCCAGCTTGGCTTTCCATGAGTTCTGGGATGGAGAGCATATGGGAGTGAGGAAGGGTTGAGGAGCTGCACAACCAAATGAAAATGTGAAGAACCAAAACTTTATATAAGTAAGCTCTATAAAGAAATGGTTGAATGAGTTTGGTGGGAAACAACTTGACTGGCCCACACAGGGCCCTGACCTCAACCCTATCCAACACCTTTTGGATGAACTGGAACGGAGATCGTGGTCCAGACCTTCTCATCCAACATCGCTAACTAACCTCATAAATGCTCTACAGAATGAATGGTCAAAAAATCATTAAAGTCCCTGTTGTAGAATGGTCAGGCGTCCCAGTACTTAACATCCATATAGTGTATTGACGGCCTTGTTTAGTGGGCGATATGCAAGTCTGAAATTCTTGTTTAACTTTTGTCATAATGTTCACACCACTACAGCACAGATAACACAGTGCAAGTCTTACTAACGTTAGTTCGTTTAGCTGAAAATCGCAGAGACACAGTCCAACCATAGAATGTGCAAACATTTTACCAGGCTTCGATAAGCCTTTGCTTCATGTACAGAAGCTTATTAGAATTAAAACTATCTGTATCTTGCTCAGTTCAGTTTTTACTACTTTTACACAATAAGCATATTTTAGATTTATATACTCCCTGAGATGGACTGGCAACCTGTCTGGCAACCTTTCTCCACCTTTCACACTCAATAATTTTTTTATTATACCTTTTGTGTGCACGCAAATTAAAAACTGTATGATTTTGTTTATTTAGTGTAAAAGTGTGTGTGCATTTACATATGTGTGGTCATGCATTTTTCTTTAGATATCTCTCTTGTGGCTGGTCAGAAGCGATCAGTGTTAATCATTTCCATCAGTTCGATGTCTGCAAAATGCCTTGGTTGTGCTTAAAATACCCACACCATGCTCTTTCCCATTACACCAACAGAGACATTACATTCAAACACATAGACATTAACATGGAGTTGCTTCTTTAATAGCTTCCACTGTTCTTGGAAGACTTTCCACAACATTCTGGAGTTTCTGTGGGAATGTGTGTCCATTCATTCTGTAGCATTTGGACAAGAAGGTCTGGATCACAATCTCTGTTCCAGTTCATCCCAAAGGTGCTGGAGGTCAGGACTATGTGTGGCCAGTCAAGTTCTTCCACACTCCTCCAGCATGTCTTTATGGAGCTCGCTTTGTGCACTGGGACACAGTCATGCTGGAATAGAAAAGGACCATATAAAAAAAAAAATTCCTTCAAAAAGAATCAAGGCATGCTGTGTGTGTTGAATATGCTACATGTATATTTCACAAAAGGACAATAATTTGAGCACAGTTTGCTTATTGGCCCACAAATTTGAGCAAAGACACATGAAATAAACAACAGTTATCTTGTTTTGTTTGGATTTTTCTTTTCAACGTGCGGCGTGCCTTTCTCATTTGGAAAGCACCATGAAAAGAAAGTTAACAATAGAATGACTCAGTCTCTGACTCCGACAAAGAGCAAATCTGCCAGCTGTCAGAACAATTCAATTTAATATGACAAACATCTAAACACATTGATCCATCATCTTAGTCATTTCAACTTCTTATTTCACAAAAATCTGAATTGCGAGAAGAGCGAAGAACATCTTGGAAAAAACTGCACACTGCCATGCTCCAAACCTCTTTGGAATAGACAATGTGCATTAGCCATGATGGCTGTTGAGGGTTGACAGAACTGTGTGTCAGACACCTTAAGTGTGGAATACATCATACGTGTGGTTTAAGCCCGTGTAATTAACCCATCTGGAACTCTTAGCAGACTTCTGTAGTAGCTGTTAATTGAGGGAAATGCATTTTCTGGCTTCTACTCCTCATGCATTTTAAGTGAAACCCAAAAAACAAAAAACAATAGAATAAATTGAGCACCAGTGGTTATTTTTACTTCTGGTTTTGTGGCTCATGGAACAAATGTGCTTTAAATTACTGCAAATCACTACAAAGGCCTTGTTGTGACTCACACTCTTAAAAGCAAACTTTTCTTGAATACTGAAAAAAAAGGAAACCAAAATGAGAAAAAAAACCCAGCTGTCCTTTGAAATGCTGATATTCCACTGCAGGAGTCTCAAGGGACTCCTGCGCTGTAACACCACCAATATTAGGATGTTCCATGAGAGTAATTAATGCTGAACATATGTTTGCAACATAGATCTGGTATTTTTTTCCTCAATTTCTCTTTTCCATCCCGGTGTCATGAAGCGTGCCCCACTTATCAGTCTTTCTTTACCTTTTCCTTTCTGTTTGGCTTCATTGTACATCTAAAGCAGAGACATAATGAAGTTCATTTGTCTTTGGTAGCATGGTGGCGTAGCCTGAGCAGGAGGCTAACAAGGGACTCTGGGCCTGCCTCAAGGGCCTCATAATGCGGCCGCAGAGCCTCTGAGGTTAGACAGGATTAATGGACCCATGCTGAGTAAAATGGGCCGTGCCCAGCCAAAAGAGGTTATACATACAACAATATAGGACATGAAGAAACCTCAGTATAATTTGCCAATCTATGCTCCGCCCACAAATTGATCCATGGTTCATAGCAACTTTTGCAAAGTTCCATAAGCTGTACAGAACTATGGCAAAAAATCTCTTTCGATGTTATGAAAATTTGCATCAGTCTTTATTTGCATTTACAGCATTTATCAGACGCTTTTATCCAAAGCGACTTCCATTCCTTAACTACAGGGGGCAGTCTCTCCCTGGAGCAACTTGGGGTTAAGGGTCTTTCTCAGGGACCCAGTGGTGGTGCTAAAGGTAGGATTCGAACCCATGACCTTTTGGTCCAGAGGCGAGTATTCTACCCACTGAGCTACCTCCACCCACAAAATTTGGAGGTGTTCCATTCCATTGAGTGTCCAATTTAACCCTTCGAATGCGAGCAGCATGGATCTGTGGCAGCAGCGTGAAAAATATTAAATAGCCGACATATGGCCAAACAGCTCTTTATGTGTTAATTTCCCCCATTTGGGTGGAGGCTCGAGGTGTCAGACATCACGCTGAGCTTTGTTTAGTGATCTTATGTCCCGTACAACCAAAGTAATAAAAAAAAAAACCATGTAATAATGGTGAACAATATTGGGTTTTTAAAAATGGTATCTCAACCAAATGCCAAGTAAGAAAAAAAACAGCCCAAATTTCTTTTATTTTAGGTCTTAGTGAAAAAAAAAACCACACAATATCTTTGAACCCACAGGATCTTTCAGGAGAGACACACTTTTACTGACACACTCAGTTCTTTTGGTCAAAATGCTAAACTACCAGGCTGATATTGTTAACTGGATCTACTTGCTTGAAAATTTGCCAACTTGCTAATGTTTGCTCAGTTACCCCAAAAACTGCATGATCTTATTAATTAGTTTTAACTGAATTCTTTAATTCTGATGCATTCTTCTAGTTTGGCATCCATAGTAGTGCTCAAGCTCAGCTGCTTGATCTCCATCACTGAAATAGAATGCCTACTTGTAGCCTTTTTATGTAAAGAAAGGTTTAAATGAAACCCAATTTAGCAACAATAGAAATCACAAATGCAGCCTGTGGCCTCACATAGGGCTCTGACTATGCTGGAGGTCAACATTTAAGCCACAACATTCACAGAGATGTTAGAAGTAGTTATATGCAAAAGGTAGAACACCCTGGTCAAACATTTGGTTGAATTTCAATACAAAAGTAATTACAGGTCTACTTCAGTGTAATGTATTGGGAAAAAAACATGGCCTTTGGAGGAATTTGTAGAAATGTTCAAATAGCGCATTTAAAATGTAATTTTGTTCTCTGTGCTGGATATATACGTATGAGGGGCACTCAGATTTTTATATAACTCTATACACGTTGAATCCTTGAACACACAGCCATTGCTGCTCTACCTGGATGTAGAGCAGTATGACTTATTTTCCCAATTAAAAAACAACGTAATTTAATCTTTTTATTAATTGACAGTTCTAATCCCGAGACTTTGTCTGTTCTCATATCCACATGCTTTTTAAGTGATGCAACTTCTAATTAGAATTAAAGGGATTTTGCCATTTTGTTCATTTGTTGGTGAAGAATGGATCAGTTTGAGAGAGCTACAACAATTAATGAGTGAGATACATCAAGAACGCACTAGTCAGGTCAACAGTGTAGTGGTTTGAATTCAGAAAATTTACATTAAACTAGTGTTTTAGTTGACATGTTAATATTCATGTCCTGTACTGTTTGCACAGTATAGTGTTGCATAAAACAGTGCTGTACAGTCTTTAAATGACAGCTAACCAATCATTTTTATCTGTCCTCATGCAAAAATGAGAGCCTTTGAGGCCACTTGCTTTAGAGAAAGCGGCCTTCCTTCGCAAGAGAGCACAATGTGCTCACACACTGGAGCTTACACACTACAATTGGCAGTGCTGTTTTGAAGTTCAAGAGCATTGCTTTTGGAGAACAAATGTGAAGTTAATTAGCAGAGAAATCATGCCATAACAGTTTTACTGAGACTCAGGTTAAAGCTTTTGTGCTTCTCTGCTAGTCTGCGTGTCTAGAGGATGGTTACACTGGAATATGAAATAAATCCTTTCCACAGCAACTACGTTTTTTGTTGGTAATGTAACAAAACACATTTCTTTGTTATTCGGAAGTCACTCGTATTATGGCCGATCTGCACATTTTAAATGATGAACGTGAGGCAGTTCTAATGTGTCTGAAACATGCTGTGTTGTTCAAAGAATAGGCATGAAGTAACAGCTGACAGATACAGTTTTTATTGTCATTTGTCGAGACCAATGGTGCATCAATCTCTATGCCTGAAATAATTACATCTTCTCCTCTGTTACTGAATGCTTACCTATAGTTCTTTAATTTTGAAATGATTGACAGTGCAGTTTGGACCTGACACAAGGCATTTCTGCTGCAGTCTGATCGACACCATTTATCTGATATGCATCTGTACCTGTCACTACTTTCTCCTTAAAGTGTTTGCATGACAGAGTCAGCTGCAGGAATGTGCAGCCATTTGTCCTCCGAGGTTTTCTTGTAAGAAATAGTTTTTTTTACCGTCACAGCAATTAGTGAACACAAGATTTCCATGTAACTGTCACTTACCTGTCGTAATGTGACACTGATTTACTGATTCATTTAGATCCATTTATGACATACATATGGGTTTCTGTAGCAAAAACAGTCATAATTCATTTTCCATTGTCTCTTTATCCCTTAGAATGAACCAAGCTGTTTTAAGTGTGAGCAAAGCGTTCTTTTAAGACTTATGAATGTGAATTGCCTTTCTTCCTATTAGTTGGGCTGTATCATTCCTCTTACAAAAAGCAAGTACATTCCTCTGTATGTCAAAATGTGCACAGAGTACCCAGATGTTAAGTGAGGAGTTTCTTAGTTTAAAAGTCTTATAGAAGCTCTGAGACTACATGCATAATTTGCAACCGTCACTAGAGCTGAGCAAAGCTAAATCTACGGCCCGAGACAGAATCTTTCAATCACAAACTTCTCAAGAAGGCGCGGTGCTCATGTCCCAGATAGTCACTTTTCCAGACAATAAACATGGTGTAGAGTCACTTTGTCGCAATTCAACACAACTGAATCAGTTTAATCTTACTCCATGAACTGTCTGGCACAACAGAATTGAAAGTGTAAATGTGGGAATGTTGGAATGTTTGTTATTTCTTTGTTAAGATATTTCTTTGTTAAGATATTTAATATATTTCATAATTAAAATAGCAAACAAAATCTTTGGTGGGAAGAATGCCCTTAACAAACCAGGATATGATAACCATTTTCGAAATTTCACAGGGTGAATCATGCAGCTGTATATGCATGAACAGAAACTCAGACACATTATTTAAGGTCCAATTAATCATATTTTTTCCCAAACACGGCTACATGTCCTCCACTGTCCTACGATGTAGGAGCATCCCTCTGTGTGAACCCCTTCTGTCTTGGCTGGGACCACTCAAGCATGATGGTACAGACTCCTCAAGCCTTTAAATTAATGTATCTGTCTACAGCCCTCACTAAAACCCACCCAACCTTATTGCTGTAATGATACTGGTCTGAATTTCTCAGGATATTCATGGCCTCCCTTTTATTTGCTTCTGATTCCACAAAGCAAGCAAAAACACTTTTCCCGTCCTTCTATAGTAAATGAAAGAGGTAAGACAATATTGCCTTGTTCTAACACAGTTTTAACATGTTGCAAAAATAGGATTTAGTACATCTGCGCTTATTTCAGAATGTCTCTGCTGGTTCTGTTATTTTGCTGGAAGTCATGCACATATTTCCAGCACTGTCCTATGGGGCATAGAAATATTGTGGACAACTTCAGCATGAATGGGCCGTAGCTGCTGTAGGCTGAACAGATTGCAGTTCAGCTTCAATACATGCGCTGTTTGGACTTGGGAGTTAATTGTACATTTTGAAACAATGACAATGCTTCCATACTACAAAAACCTAAAGAAGTGTAGAAAATGCATTTTTCTGTTGAGTTTTAGCTTTTAACTTTTAAAGTAAAGAAGCTCTTACCTTGCACTGATACAATGATGTTTATAGCGCAGTGATAGTATCTGCCTTCATACACAGCTCCGGAAAAAATAAGAGACCACTGCAGTTTATTTTAAATCGGCATCTCTCTGAGTGTGAACCCATTCCAGTCCAGTCTCTGTTAAACTCCTACACAAGCTCAATCTGCTTTATCAGCTGAATCACATTTTATTTAATGAGGGAAAGTATAAAAACACAGCTGTAATCGACACTCTCCTCTCACACTGAGACCAGTTGGATGGTGAAACACTACTAGAAGTTCCTCAAAGGTCATTATTGCCATTTTGTTTAAGAGAGAACTAGAGATTTGTTTAATTTGAATTATTCAAGTTCTGTAAACGCTGCATCATTGTTCTTATTCTGATGTCATTTGCTAAATGATGCTTTAAAGAACAATATTTTTATTTGGAAATGAGAAGAAATATTGTCAGTTTTTATAGGCAAAGCTGTTCAGGTCAATACTTGCAGCTCTAAAAGATAAAACCTGAGAAACTGAACATTTTTGCTGTGGTCTCTTAATTTTTTCACTATTAAAGTAATTACATACTATGTTTTCTAATGTCTAGCTCTCTCACTCCCATTAGACAGCGTTGTATTAGGGAGAGTGGGGGTAGTAAGTGGACCACATGGAAGTTGACAGCACTATTGAAATTGAATGCCTCCAAACTGCTGCTATTGATTAATGTTGCTCCGCAGAGATAATCCATCGACTCCCACAATCGGCTGAAGTCCAGATGGCTAGGTGTGACTCCTCATGCTACCATTGCTTTAATCCTCTCCTGGAAAGTCCAGTAAATCCGAGTAGGGATCCCTTGCCACAGTGGGGCCATAGCTGCTGTTTCTTTCAAGCATGACACCCAGTGCCCAGGGCCTGCTTTCGCACCAGGGACTCCAGAAAAGGAGGGAATCAGGGAATAAAAAGAGAGAGAAAGAGGATTAGTGGGACACTGAGCTGCAGACATCTGGGCATGCCTCGATTAGAGTCGGGATCATCCTGCCATCACAGAATAAGGAATCAGGGGGCTGTTACTAATGCAAAAGATCGGTCAGAGATCCCAGAAACCCTGGAAATCTACTTAAGCTTTATATGGTCCTGGCAAGTGTGGTCAAAACCCATGTAGCCCCTCTAAAAAACTGCAGTATTGGATGCTGCCTTTGATGACTTATGTGTTATGTAATGTATCAAAGAGTCAAGAGCCAGTTTTGTTATGTGCTTTACAGAGGTCTGTGCTTGCGGACACTGCGTTGTGCTGTTTCATGTGTGTGCCATTCCACTAAATAAGATTTTACAAGTGCCTCACCTCAAGGGTCTTTAGGCCCCCCACCTCCAGTGGATTTCCCTACTCACTCTTAACCCTATCTCTACTAATTCACTCACATTTGACTCATCTGGATCTTACATCCAGGTATAAAGGTCAATGAATGACTTCTTAGAATGAATCTCAGGATACTTCCCCCTCTTTGACAAGTGCAAGGCCTTTAACATATAAGAAAACTAGTCACCTAGTGTGTCACTTAATATCTCATTTAGATTGCTTTCTTGCTGCTCTAAGACTTAAGGTTCTGACCTATCCACCAAGAAGGACTTTAATGACATTGCATTCAAATACATAGACTTTAATATGGTGGTGCCCCCCCTTTGCAGCTATGACAGCTTCCACTCTTCTTGGAAGGCTTTCCACAATATTGTGAAGTCCAATTTCCATTCCAGTTCATCCCAAAACTTCTGGATGGGGTCAAGGTCAGGGCTCTGTGCTGGTCAGTCAGGTTCTTCCACACTGAACTCATCCAGTCATGTCTTTATGGAGCTCACTTTGTGCACTGGGACACAGTCATGCTGGAATAGAAAAGGTTCTTCCCTAAACTGGGTCCACCGAGTTGAAAGCATGGTGTTGTCAAAAATGTCTTGGTTTACTGAAGCATTAAGATTGCTCTTCTCTGGCCTAAACCCTGAAAAACAGGTGTGTGCCTATCTGTCTGTCTATCCATCTACATACAAGCCATCCCTGGTAGTAGTAAATTTAAAACAACAGTACATGCTCAAATCTGATATTTCATAAGTAGGGCAGATGTTCTGCAGTCTGAAGCACAGCAAGTCGCATGAAACCTTTTTCCATTTGAACTCGAGCCACATTTGAATGTGGTTTCAGAGACTGATTTCTGAACATGCAAGACTCCAGACAGAATATGCAACAAGAATGTAAATGCTGCATCACACACTATAGCTCATGTTTGGCGAGTTTTGCCTGCCTTTCCCTGTTCTGCAGGCTTATGTGTATGCCATTACTATGGCAACCAATCAGCTTTTGTTTAAACTCATTGAGGATGAGCCCCATTTACAATGTAGCTGAGTATCAGAAAGGTAATAACTTACATTAAAAATTAAATGCAATAACCTAGAAGATATGAAAACCAGATGAACTAAATTATGATCCACTGAATTTGCAGCAGCAAAGGTTTTTAGAGCCATTTAGCTTTTGAGTGTCCTGTAATGAATTCAAGTTCATTGGTGCACTATAGCTAAACGCAGATTTCTCCCAGTTCGGTCAAAGCTCTCGGATTTAGTCACTGGAACGAGTTTAAGCATTATGAACAGTAAGCACTGGTGTGATGTATCATGGCATATGGCCAATGAGTTCTTTATATATATACTACATACAAAAAATAGTATTTCCTGACATGTCAGAGAGGAGAAACCAGCTTATTAAGTGTAAGGGTCACCAGTGATCTCAAAGCTGAAATCTGATGTTGAAGGGTATTAGCAGATGCATATCACCATAACCATTAAGTATAGATAATAAAATTGCACCAACAATATTTTTTCTAGTGTGGATCAGAAAATATTTTGTTTCAATACAAGAAAAGTTTTGCCTCACTTTAGCTGCAACCTGGCATCAGGAGTTCTCATATTCAGTCACTGTCTCAATTTTGGAGACCTTCTGTGTGGTAGAGTGCTAGAATAGATGTTTCCAATGTTAAAAAAAAACATTAAAACATTAAATACTGTTAAGATTGTAAAGGGCAGTACAGAGTCAGCAGAACAGTACCGTCATCTGCATAAAAATGCACCATGCAATGTACATCATTAATATAGCCACTGAATAAACTTGACCCAAGAATCAAAGCTTGAGGAACACAAACAAATGCAAGTGCAGTTTGTCACGTGTAACTTGAGATCTGAACACTCAAGTGTAGTATTTAAGTATGATTATGGAAACATATTGAATTTTCCCTGCAAGATGAATGAAGTCTAAATCGCAGGTCATTACTTTTTTAACACTGATTTTCTTTTCTAGTCGGATGAGGCAGCAGGTTTATTTTTGCATGAGGTTTTGGATGTTTCATGTGTTCTTGATGATTTCTTAAATCTTGTATAGCATGCAAAAAAAATAGTTTGACCAGATCTACCAGAATGCATAGTACCAAAAGTAAGAAATATTTTTAAATCAGGGAAGCAGGGATAATGATCTGGAGCTGCTTTTTTCAGTTTTCACCCAGTGAAGGGCAATGTTAATCCATACAAAGGCATTTTACATAATAAAAGTCTTCCAACTTTTGTGACAACACTTTTGTGAAGGCCCTTTTCTGTTCTAGCATATCTGTGGGTTCGTAAAGTCATGGATTAGCAAGTTAACTGTGGATGAACTCTAATTGCCCGCACAGAGCCCTGCCCTCAACCCAAGTGAACACTGACTGGAGTGTTGATTATAGCCAGGCCTTCTTGTCCAACGTCAGTGTCTGACTTCATAAGTCAAACACACAAAGCCCTCCCAGAAGAGTCACGGCTAAATCAGACTCTAAAGGGGGTGATGCCCAACAAACTCATAAATAATGAAAGTCAGATGTCCACATACTTTTGGCCATATAATGCATATAAAAGCTGAAGGATTCATGGTCCAAGTCTGTCAACTGTGTGTGTGTGTTCTCATGCATTTGTTCTAAGCCAAGTAACCTCTATAGATGGGTTGGCAAAAACTCTCCCACATCTAGGGAGGCGAACAGTCCTGGGACAACACTGGACACGCATACAAACAAAAGCTTTTCACTGTCTCCAACATCTGAGTGTGGTCCCACCACCCAATACCAGCATGTATATTACGAAAATGAATAGTGGTACTTATGTAAGTGAGCTGTGGACCTCTGACTCAACACAAAAGTGTCATAAGTCAACCAGTAGACTCACATCGGAAAATTCGAAGGTGGCGTAACACTCCCTTGCCTTCTGCTTCATAACCTAACTGATGGATAAGTGCTTTCATTCCTGACAACTGCATTTCCATTGTAGATGGATCAATGGTAGCTTATGCATTGCTTATAGCCACCAAACCATGAATACCAGATGCAGCAATATTGCTCTGTTTGGGTGACATAAATCTATCGTAATCTACATTCACTATTCGCAGCAAGTCTGATTTATTCAAAACGACAGTGGGCCATATTGCATAAGCAAAAGGGTTTGGGCAGAGGAAGAAAGACGGGGGGAAAATGAAGCATGCATGTGTTAGGCCTTCGCTCCTATTTTTCGGGCTGTTTGTTTGGCTAAATAAGCTCGGCCGAGGCTGTAAGAGGCAATCACACATAGATTTCAGGAGAGCCTTAAGAGCTCTTTGAAGGAGCTTGGCTTGCCAGACGCACCTCCAGTGCCGCCATATATTGAGTCGCTCTTTTTTTTATCCGCGCCTTCTGCGTGTTGAATTATAATGATGGAGCTCTAGTCCTTTAACAAATGTTGCCTTGATAACACTGACCGCCATGCTGAGCATCAGAATAAAGCAATCGCATCTTTCACGCACCCCCCTCCGCCCCAACCCCCACAGCCCCTCAACACCACCACTACATCCCCCACAGCCAAGCTCTCTTCCTAGGCTGATTTAGCTGTGTTTTGACAGGTGAGTATGGCAAGGGGCTTGTACCAAGAGCTTTTTGGTTAGTCACCTTCATGGTCAATTAGTCCCCGCATCATGCGTGGAATATCTGACAAGTGGCAATTGGGGAGAGAGGACAGGTGGCTGCCAGAGAACTTAAGGGACTAATACAGACTGAGTAGAAATTTATGCAGCTTTTCCTCAGCTTAGGGAAGCGATAGTGTTTTCTAATACCGACTTAAATTCCGTCCTCTGTCTCTGATGGCAGGAGCCTCTTTACCACTTAGCCATTCATATTACTTAAGCATTTGCGCCTTTACTTTTGTCTGAGGTGCTTTTAAAACGCCACCGCAAAGTTTGAAAACGAAGCTATCATCCCCACAAAATCGACCTAAAAATACTATGCAAAGCAGGACAATTTGCATGGTTATGGTATCTAAATGTCGCAACAGCTTGCAATGAAATGTTGCACCTGGAACTCTGTGACTTTCAGACAAAACATTTGAAGGGGTCACAACCGTTTAAACGTCTTCACTCGTTCACTTTGTTGTGGCATTTTGTCAGCTGTCTTTTTTCTTTTGCTCGTTTCATCTCTCTGTTCTTGCACTCCCCCTGCCCTTGTTGGAGAGTGAATGTATAAATAGCTGCACTTTTTCAAAGCCTTTTGCTTCCGTCGCTCCCCGAGCCTCCAGGGAGAAAGCGCTGTGATGAGCACCGCAGGGTGGTGGACAGAAGGATAGGGAATTTATATCCACGGCTGCTTTCCGAGTGGGCCGATGGTCGCTGTTAAGGTGGCACTGCGTGGTGCTAAGTGGCCGGCCCGACGTTTGTAATAACCTTCTGTGATGTGATAACCCATTAATGCCACACTGGAGCACTCATTAGAGGGCCAATAACAACACGGGCAAATGTTGAACAAGAAAGGTCAAAAATTATAGAGCAAAGAACTTTCCTTATCTTTGCTTGAATCCACCCAGAAGTAATTCAGCTAACTGGAAACTTGGAGAAGTGATTACAGATTTCAGGCAGAGCGTGTGTTCTGATAGGAGGAGCTATGTCCTGAAGAAATGTTCTTTGACAGGTACAGAAGGAAAACCCCTGCCCAGAACTTTCCATGTGTAGGCCTGCCAGTCATTACCTGATGTAACACACATGAAACCCAAAATAACTATAAAGCAGTGGTGTGTGAACACGTGAACTGAATGGCATAACGTCAAGGCTGAAGCATGCTGAGATTAGTCTCCAGCAGCCTCTAATCTCTCTTATGTGTTCCAAATGCACTCTGAAAAATAAAGGTGCCAGAAAGTGTTCTTTAGAGTGGAGACCATAGAAGAACCACTTGTAATTTACCAAATATGATATGTGCAAGTGTGAAGAATCTATGAAATGTAAAGAACATAATGTTCTCTATTAAAAGGTTTATCCTACACTCCTCTATATTCTATCTTCTACTAAATAATATTCTATATAATACCAAACAGGTGTTTAGTATTGTAATAATGGTAAATTCCTTTTGATTGCTGCATTTTCAAATATAGTATTTGAGCAACCATTTACAACAGGATTTACATCATAGAAAATCAGACAGACAGACAGAGAGAGAGAGAGAGTAAATCCGCACTAAAATATCAAGGTGAAAGTCATCATAGCTTGCGTAGTACAGACCCAGCTCCCAACCCAACTTTGTGAATAGATTAACGACAAAAAATTTTTTATCGCGCGATAAGAGTCTCACATTAACGCAGCACGTTAATGTCGTTAACGACCCACCACTAATATATATATGCACAGTTACGTTCCAAGAACACCCACATATGGTGAAAAACGTGTTATTGTGGTTTAAAAATGCTTAAAAATGCCTATTTTTCTATTGTAAAACCTTAAAATGCCCCCAAATATGCTCACAAAACACCTTAATTTCATTAGCCTTAAAGAAAATGTAAAGGTAAACCTGTATTCCTGCTGTACAGTTTACACTGAATTCACGCAGTGCTAGAATGTAAAATACTGATGTTACCCCTGTGTAGACGGTACACTTGGCTACTTTCAAATCTCCCGCCTCTGAGTACAGTTGACTGTGACGCCTTGTGGCTACAACCCCTCGTCCTCTTGATGGTTGTTTTTGTTTGGCACATAATGAGAAATTATGTACTGAAATTAGCTGAAAAAGCCCATATTGAGGATGCATTCTAGGGCAACTAGTTGGTCAGCCAAGTCTTGGTCGAGTCGACTAGCCGTTTGATGAGGAACACACACACAGCGGAGGAACACAGGCGTCCAACATTGAGCAACTTCTATTAAAGTTCTCTGTAACACTAACAGTCAACACAACAATTAAACACAACTAAACAAAGACTGATAGCTTGAATTTTCTGGTAAATCAAAGTGTAGAACTGAGAGCGGGAACAGTTTAAGCTGCGGCAGGATGACTCCCTGCAGCGCTAGCGTTAGCCATGTTAGCTAGCGGAGCCGTTTCAGATGCAGAGCGCCGGTTCTGTTACTGGACTTTAACACCGACTTGCAGGTTCTGCAGGTCTCTGTGCTGTTTGTGTTCTAGAGTAAAGGATCTCCACGCATGTGATGTGTGTCTTTCTTCTCTGCTGCGTGTCTCTCGTCTTGTTGTGGTCTCGTGTTTAGATCCCCATCGCGCCGACAGTCCCGCCCCTTTTATGAAGGGACTATAATAATTGGTTAA
>JBBPDB010000039.1:15225322-15237324 GCA_037974465.1 Brachypetersius altus
ATTTACCTTTACATTTTCTTTAAGGGTAATGCATTAAACTGAGTTTAAAATGAAATTAAAGTGTTCTGGGAGCAGATCTGGGGGCATATTTAGGGTTTACACTATAAAAAATAGGCATTTTTAGGCATGTTTTAACCAAAACACAACGCAAGTTTTTCAATATACTCTTAATATACTCTTTGGACATAACCTTCATGAAAAGTGGGGGATTATTGTATTTGTGTGTGTGTGTGTGTGTGTGTGTGTGTGTGTGTGTGTGTGTGAGAGAGCGAGAGAGAGAGAGAGAGAGAGAGAGAGAGAGAAGACTGCTGAGGTGTCCTTGAGCAAGGTACAGTCCCCCACACACTGCTCCCCAGATGATTGGGTTAAATGGGTTAAATGCAGAGAAAGAATTTCACATTGTTTACATTGTGTGCTGTGGTTTGTTCACGCATGACTATAAGGTGCCACGTTCCTTTCCTTTATGTGTGTATTTGTCACACATTGAAACAGGCCCCCTTGTGCCAGTATATGTATTATGGTCTTTTTGAATCACAAACTGTGGTCCCAAGCCTGTCTTATTCATAACTCATGAATAGGTTTCACCCTTGTGGCTCTCTCGGTTATGCAGATCAGTCCAGGGTGCAATAGCCAAGTCCTAAGCATGGATGTTTTCACTCATTTAAAATCAGGATTGTGTGGAAAATAAGGAAAGGTGGTGGCAATCGACCCATCATAGCACTGAGTGACATCCCAGCAAGTTCATTTCAATATCACTGGTTGAACTTACATTTCAGTAGCTCACATTAAACTAACAGTGTTCTGCCTATTTAATGTAGTGTCAGCAAACTGGTTTGGGGCTTTTGACCTTTTAATGTAAACATTATAGCTACACAAGACTGGTGTAATATTCCAAAGACTTAACTGACATGTTGTGGATTTATAGATTTTTATCAGTAATATTAATTTCTCCATGTAAATTTAAACCTCATTAACCACACCTGATTAAACTCATCAGTGTGTCGATAAAGCCTCTGTGAGCTGAACCCTGTTTATTCAGGAACTGAATTCTAGTGAGTTGCTCTAATAATACACTGCAGCACTTTATTCCACCTAATCCAGGTCATTTTACAGCCTTCCCTTCTCTTCCAAACCCACTTCAACACAGTAAGGGCTTGATAACCAGCTGATTAGTTGGAACAGCAATGCTTGAAGCCATAGAACTTGTCTGGCTTCCCCAAAGAACCCTTCAGTCAGTTGTTGTTTATAGCATCCCTTCTGTTAATGAGATATGTCAATAAAGTTTGAAGGTCGTCCATGTAATATAAATGACATGGTAAATGACCTTTATATTACATGATGGGCTTTAAAAATAGTTAAGAGGTTCTCTACGCCCATCACATTTACAATCCTGTTTGATCAGGAAGTGAAATAGTTCTAATGATTCTTTTTTGCCAATACTGGTCCTATTAGTGTCCTCCCTTCTTCACCCAATCCACTTCAACACAGTAAGGGCTTGATAACCAGCTGATCAGTTGGATTACACCTGCTGATGACAAAGTAACCTTGAACCTTGAACTGTTTTAGAGCAGCCTTGGGAGCTCAGCATTCCAGTGAACCGTCTGATGCACATTCAGAAGAATATAACCAACACATAATATTCTTCTTGAAGACCTTGATTTGCTGGATCAGATTCATTTGTGTGCTAGAAGGTGGATCTCCAGGAAAAGGGTTGATGATCACCTGGTGTTCCAGCACACCTGCTTCCATCACATAACTAGCTAACGAGCTATTTAGGGGAAATGGGCTTGATAGAACTTGATAGAAGTGCTGCTCCTGCAGAATCTTTTTTCTCTGCTCCCAGTACACCTGATCCAACAAATCAGCTCCTTAACACACCCTTGTTTAAGTCACTTTCTTAAATAAAGAAAGCACTTAAATAACAAGGGCAGCAGAGCTCCAGGAATAAGACTGAGAAGATTAAGATTGTCCAGAATTTCCCAGCCTTGGTCCTGGAGGCGACCCTGCCCTGCACGTTTCTTTTACTTCTTTAAGAAACCATTTCAGCACAGAACAGGCTTGTTAACAAGTTGCATTATGTGTGGTGGGAGCAGCGAAGACACCTCAATGTGCAAAGGCGGAGGCCACCTGGACCAGGGTTGAGATAATTATAGTAGTGGACTTTATAGGTCACTACTACTTCTGTCCAAACAGTTCTAGCGAAATAAGAACAGAATAATCCATTTTAATTACAGCTTTGACTCTCTCAAAACTGTTCGAAACTGTAATTTACAAGAATGTAGAGTTCAACGACTTTACCCTTGTCCGACTCGACCCATATCTCTGAGTTTACAATCTGAACCCAACTGCAAACTGACAAAATACTGCGCAAATGTGACTGAATGAAGTATATTCCTAATGAATGGCTTCTGCTAGATAATTTTAGTTACAAAATGGCAACGAAAATGATGCTAGGAATGACGCCCACTGCAATATATTCATCACTCAATTCTCATTCCATCCAATACCATTCCATGTGTCTTGAGAATCAGCATTATATCTGGATAGGACTTAACCACAAAAACACAAACAAAAAACATTAAAATATTGATTTAAATGTTTCAAACATGTAGAGGCATTTTAGCCACATTTCTCAGCAGTGTAAATATATCTGTCTCTTCAGCCACAATCAGCGATAGAAACCCATTCCAGATCTGATGTTCTAGGATCCATGTCCACACAAAGGGCATCTTTCCTGAGAAAGAAAGTGGATCTCCAGGAAGAGGGTTGATGACCACATAGTGTTACAGCAGATCTGCTTCCATCACATAACTAGTTAACAAGCTATTGACAGGAAAAGGGTTTGATAAGTGTTTTCTCCTCCTGCTCCTGCTGATTTTTTTCTATGCTCCCAAAATATCCGATCCATGCCCTTGTTTAAGTCACTTTCTTAAATAAGGGAAAGCACTTAAATAACAAGAATCAATTTCATATGTTTTTGTTCTATTCTAATAAACAGCTGAGAGCTGTTTTGAACAAATGAAAAGTAGATTTTTTAGACTTAGACTTAGATGAGCTGAATCCAAAATGATGATCTCCTTTTATGTGGTGCACTACATATATCGAGAAAACAGTGGCACCTCATCCATTTTATTTCTAACAAAGAGGAGTTTGGGATGCAGTCTGTGTGCACAGATCCCTATTGAGCATGCAGGGCACTGTTGTACTGGCGTAGGTTCTACTGTTTCATTACAAATAGAGTGCACTAGGGAGTAGGGAGTCTTTTGAGATTCAGCCTTAGTTTGACATACATGAGGCACCTAGTTCAGTAATGGGACGGATCTGGATGTACACGTGGGTTATTTTGGGGCGCAGGTTCATTCACACTCAAACGTGAACAACATTAGGAAGGATTGAGCAAAATCTGGAAGGGAACAGTGGAAATACAGCACCAGGTCAGTTAATTTTTATTTTGCCTCGTCTCTTTCACTGACAAATACTAGACACTATCTATAGTGATGAACAGGGGGATAGTTATTCTAGTGGTGAGCACAATTATGATTTTCTTTTAAATAGAACAGGGAAAGGAAGAAACAACAGTGACAACCAGTTGTCCTATATAAGCTTTTTTTAATACACAGAAAGCATATTTCAATCTCACAGGTGAGTACTAAACAAAATCAACATTATTGACATTATCCTTTTTTTGGACCTGGTTCTAAAATACAAGGGGCTGTGTTCACTATGTCCAAATGTATTGGTATAAGGACCAGTACTAATGTTTTAAAATCACTTAATATGAAATGTTTCACTATTTCTTTAAAGTTATCTTGTGGAAGAAACAAAATTTTGATTCAACCATATGATTTTCAGGGTATGGGGGTTCCCAAGTGGTGCAAATGACTTTGCACTTGACCTTTTATAGTGAGTTAAGTCCTTGATACCATAGCTTTCACGGGCCAAGAGTTTGAAACAGCATAACTGGCCTTGTTCTCTCTTGGTAGCTACAGTGGTCCACCCTCTCTTCCCATCACTAAGAGAACTTGCCAGAATCGGTAGTCGGTGTTCTCTTCCAAGTACACTAAGCTGTTCAATGACATTGCTTTATGAAAACTCGGGCTACAATCCAAATACACGTCACATGGAACAAAGGTACACATTTGTAGACTGGACAAATCTGGTATAAACCTTGTATATTGTTTTCATTCTGCAGACCATTTTGTAAAGTAGACCAAACAACGGTACAGAAGAAGGATAAAGCAATGAGGAAACCTGAAGTGGAATAAAATTGGCCTGACATTCATTAAAGGTAGGAGATGGACAATGGGAAGCGCAAATGTAAAGTCTGAACCTGATCCAACATGAACATAGTAATAGTCAGGTCCTATGTTTATAGCATGTTCAAAGTAATGTCAGTCATAGCAGTGCCTTATCAGCCTTACGTCTAAACCAAGATCATAGAGGAGCATTTCATAAATAAAACGGATCACCAGTGACAGGATTTTGAGCCAGGTGGACCTCATTATCACTGAAGCCTTCACACGCAGCATGCTACCTCACCATCTGCGGGATGGACGCCAGACAGCATGTGAAATGTACCAGAAGCCAATGGCCTTTCCCTGCACCAGGCTAGAAAGCCAATTTGTCTGGTTCTTTCTGAAATCTGAGGTTGCATTTTCCTTCAAAAGGTCATCCAAAACAAGACGGTCCATCAACTAACTCTGGCCAAAGCTACGGCGAAATGTCTCAGAACCTTTTCAATTATTTCCCGATCTCAACCACTCCTTTCTTGACACTTGACCACGTAACACCACATCATGTAATCCTTCAAACCCCGAAGAGGACTTGATAATGATCTGAGAATATCTTCCCTTGTCTTCGTGACATTTCACAAAGCTGATTGCGAACAGGAACTGAGATTGTTTTAGGGTGAAAAGCTACAAAGTCGTTCTCTTAAGAGAACTACTCTGACTGCTGTAAGGTTTAGTCAGGGCATATTAGGGCTTGTGTAATTTTGTGTACATTCACTTGTACTCTAGGCATGCATATGTAAGTGAGTACCGTGCGTAGGCGTGTGCGCGTGTGTCTACTGCACTGAAATTAACACCACTGACGTGGGAAGAGTTTTGATTTCCCCCAGTCTATTTACACCCAAGACCAAGAACCTCAGCCTCTCGTGTGAAAGCTGATTTAAAGATTAACTAGGAAGCACTCCCTTTTTCATTCGGAGGAAGTCCCACTTGAGAAGATATTAAGGATGTTTAAGGAGGATTAAACTTCTCCTACCAACTGCTCTTTAAATCCTTTTCTTCTGCTTTTGGAAGAGGCGAGTCAGGAGACAGAGAGAGAGCAAGCGAGCAGGAGAGCAAGAGAGGAAAGAAAAAGAAAGAAATACAGTGTCTCAAAGAGTCTGGCAAAATAACCCCATCAGAGTAATTAGCTTCTCTTCGTTTAAGAATGAAATTATACTTCGTCTCTGTGGTGACTGCCTTTCATATTGTAATGTGGAACGAATTAAGTATAACTTGAAATAATATGATACATTTCTCCGCGCATGCCCACCCCTACACACATACTTCTCAAACTTTGATCACTGATCATGTGGTAAATTCTATGAATGTAATTATGCCTTCCATATATAATTTACAAAGCAGGACGTCTAATAAGCAGATAACAGTTTTGTGGTATGAATGTGCAAAGTTCCCTACCACATTCTTTTTGATCATTCCTCTTAGGTCCACTCTTGTCACAGCCTCGTCTGTGGTCCTAGAGCGCGGCCGCCTACACGAGCCTTCAAATACGCACATTATGAATCATTCAACCAATGCAGCGCTTTCATCTCCACGTGTGGTGCAAACTTGTCCTGGTAAAGATTTGTCAGTTAATTTTACAGCAACTTCAGTCAAATTCCCTTGCTCTTCTTGAACTGTCCTGCCTCTTCAGTTCAAGAAGACTTTGCCATTCCATGCATATACTTGAGTGCCATATACTTCCAGGCTCTATGCAAAATGATTCTTTTTTCAGCCACTCAGGAGGAAGAAGGATTTCTATATCCCCTACCCGAAGTAAAAAACGATTTTATTAACAGCTTGGGGCAGTTGGTAGCCTAGTTGCCCCTGCAATCAGAAGACCATGGGTTTGAATCCCAGGACTGCTATTGAGACCTCTGAGGTATCCTGTCTGCACACAGTGCTCCACAGGCACTTTGTTCCTGACTGCCAACTGCTACACTTCGTGAATGGTGTAGTGCTGGGGCAAGAACTCTGCAACTGCTGCAAGAAAGCAAAGAAAGGGTTAAATGCAAAGAAATAATTTGCTATTCACACTGTTTGCTTTGTTCATGCATGACAAATGGGCACTTGTAGCTAAATAGTCAAGTTTTCCTCTGAAAAAAATATCATTTTCCTTCTTTTCACCCTTTTGACAGCCTTGCTTTTTGTGTTTGCATACATTTCTATGAGCAACAGAAACCTCTAGATGTTTAAGGCTCGTGACTTCCAGTGAAGAAAAAATATTAATGCAGCATACCAAGACATTTTGGACAACAACATGCTTCCACCTTCGGGGACAGTTTCTGACCCCCACAGAACCCTGACCTCAACCCCATTCAACACCTTTGGGATGAACTGGAATGGAGAATGCGAGCCAGTCCCTCTCGTCCAACATCAGTGCCTGACATATTTCATCATATTTCCCACAGAAACTCTAAAATGTGTTTGAATGCTAGGTCATTAAAAGTTCTTTTGTCCATATAGTGTATGTTACCTGGTCTGTGTCTCGACGGAACCCAACAAAATGTTGCATGGGTATTGTAATATTTGTATAACAGTATAAAAAAAAACATTTTCTACTAGGACACAATGCAATGGATCGACTGTGCTAAATTTAATACTGATTTAAGTATTTGCACATGTTCTCTCCTCCATACAATGGCAAACCAACATGGGGAGACCTTGTTAGTGGGTGGAAATAAATCAATCATCCTGAATTGTACCGAAACTTAGTAGCAGAGTTGCAAACAGGATAGCTTGAGCTTGTGCTGTACTATGTGAATGCCCTTTATACTATATAAAAGATTCAACATACATACAGCATTGACATCTTTGATTAAAAAAGAAAAAAAAGAAAACAATGTTCTGAAAATTTCTTGATGGTATTGTTCCAAAGAACCTGCTTTGGGAACCATTTTATGCAGATTTCAGGCACAGATACAAGTCTGTTGCATGCTGTAGTGAAATTTTCTCCTGAAGATGTGAAGTGATGGTGAAGCGATGGAAGATGATCATTAGTCAGCCTCGCCACTAGTTCTCTGACGTTGGATCGGTGCGTCAAGGCCCTCAGAGAGAGGATGAAGTAAGGAGAAGAGGAGCTCATGATGGAAACCAGGAGTGCCAGACGCCCGATGGTGCCTAATCCTCTCTGTGGATGGAGGTGCATAAGGGAGGGGGCAGCTGTGACGGAGGAGCGAAGGATCATGCTGGGAGGATGATGAGAGACCTCAGCCAGAGAAATAGCTCACTCAGCCTCTGCTCCCTGCAACACATGCGCCAAGGCCAAGTTCTTGATCGTCATATACCACCCACCATCTCTCTCCTACCTTTATCTCATGTCCTCCCCTCTTTCTCTTCCTCACACATACACATGCCCCTTCCTTCTCATAACCTCCAACCCAGCATGGGCTTCCACCTCTCGTTCATAATGAGATAATTAACGCCAGTTGATTAATTGCAATGGCGAGAGGGATCTGCAAGGTCTTCCCAAAGACTTCATTCATAGCTCGGCTTAGACCTAAAGCATGTCACTTTCCTCTTGGGAGAGGGGAGAAAAAAACACTGGTAATTAAGAGACTTTGGGACGCTAGGTGTAACAGGCTTGTGCGTGAATGCAGTAAATAGGTTTACCATATTTAGAAAGGCAAATGACAACTTAAAGGAATTATCGAGAACTGAAGTTGTAATTTTGATATGTGTCAAATATAAATGTCAAAATATGTCAGAATTAAATATGTCTACATTTTGTTTTTCATTATGTTATGTCTATTATATTATATTTATAATGATACTAATTAAATTGTGGAGCACAATTAAATTAAAGGGGCTATATTCTCTCTATCCTTGTACTTAATTCATCATAATATTGATGCAACAAAATCAGTCAACATTTATTTTTGCATGACCATTTCTGACCTCCCTTTCTACATTAAAAAGTCTGTTTTTGTTACTATAACTTGAGAGTCTTCATCACTGAGAAACTGATGTACATTTTGAAAGGTTCAATATATACTGTATTTCTGTCACGGGCGTGTGGGCTACTCCCCCACGACTGAGAGCTTTCCGTGGAAAAACAGGCTGGACACCAGGGCTTCATTCTGCTGTGAGTTTTATTCCAAACAGAAAGCAAAAAGGGCCAGAACAAACGCTAGGCTCAGAAAACGAGGCAAACCTACAGAACACACAAGGTGCTTAACTGAAGTACGCTCATAAATGACGATGGACAGACCATGAGGGTGACACACAAGCAGGACTAAATACAAAACCTAATGGGCATGACATAGGACACAGGTAGCAACACAAGAACATGTGACACAAGCACGAATACGACACAGGTGGGAACTCAAACCACATGACACAAAACCACATGAGGAACAGACACATGACACAGGGATAACAGAACAGGAATAAACAAACAGTGCATGAACAGAAAACCCCGTAAACAGAGCCATCAAAACAAGACCCGAAATCCCCAGAACAGAACCACCCAGAAAACCCAAACACAAAAGCAGTGGCTAACCCCCGCCACTGACCAGGCCCGTTACAATTTCTTTATAGACACTTGTTTTTTTCAGTTCGTATCGATAATATGGAAACAAAGTTGAGAACCAATACCTTTATAATTACAGAACTACAATTACAGTTATATAGCAGATCTGGTTTAGTGCATCACAGTGAAGCACAGAATAGTACAGCCAGTCAGAGCAAAGGTCACATGTATATATTAGTCTTAAAGGCACAGCTGGTTTAATTCTGAGGGATAAATAAGGTTTGGAAAATGGTGGAAAAGAACAAATGGTCTTGGTGAATAAAACCACACAAATCTCACAAGCGAATCTCGGGGCAAACAGTGTGTTGAGTCCCTTAAGACCGGTATATGCAAATTACCTCTGTCCTAATTGGCTGTCCTGTGTTGTGCCTCATTCAAAAAGCAGTACAGCCTGAATAGTCTTTATAACATCAACATGAATAGACAGAAAAAACAGCTGTTAATGGATTGAAATGGAATGGTATAAATCAAACCTATATATCAAACTTATTTCAAAAAGTGAAGAAAAGGAGGTTTTCCATGATATGGTACTTCAAACCATTTGTGCACCCTTTAACTTTATAAAACTTAATATGGTAAGGAACGATGGGCTCTATGTTGTTCAGATGTTGTAAGAATGGCTGAATTCACAGTAACAACCACTAAAATAGGGCCTTTGTTCAACACATCACAAATTCACACATCTCTACATAAAAGGCTGTCTTCTGTAATGTAATATTCAGAAGCCAATGTGTCTGGTATGCGCCAATTCACAATTGCATTATTTTAAATACACAAAACCTTTCTTTGTCATCCTCCCTTACAAAACAGCATCCTCTTGTAGTCATGATGCACTCAAACTCCATATCTGTCTCTGTGAGTTTATCCTCCTGTGATGTTGAAATAATGTGGTCTGAAAACATACATCCAAACGCCATCAAAGCTCGCTCTCAGGCCGACGGCCTTCATCGCGCAGCTGTTTCCACCCAGACAGCTCGGTTACTACATCTTCTCTGCGCCACTAGAGTGAATCATTCCCATGATCCGGCAAGCCCATAAAAATGACATTTCTTCATAAAATCTTAACGCAGATGCACCGGGGCATGATGAGACATGTATCGGTCTTCTAGCAAAAAAGCGGTACTCAGGGGATATTAGCTTAACTCTGCTTGACCTGCAGTTTGAACCATTTAAAACAGTGCGAAAACGACATAAACGTGGCACTTATAACTATCTAGGACGAGTATGAAACTGAAGCGAGGCCCCAAAAGCATTGGGATAGGTCAGAATCTTTTTTTTTTAAAAAAAAGGTCTTGTAGAGTGTGTGTAAGCTGTGTTGGATGACATGGATGTGATCCTCTGTGGTCTTTCTTTCACCCTTCAATAGAGCAGGATAGGGTTCAGGAGCTGTTTGGAGTAGTTTCATTCACTTCCTCCAGTAATTGGAGAGCTGGTAGGGTGGTGTCACAAAATCAGTTTCCGGGTCATGGAGGAAAGGAGGAGAATCCAGCAAGAGAGTCATGTGCACCCAAGGCCCACTGATGACTAGCCCTTTTGGTCTTATCACAGAAAAGAGCTCAGAGAGCTGAAAACATTAATGCTGGCTTTGAAAGAAAAGTCTTAGAACACAGTACATCACAGCTTGCTGCTTATTGAGCTCCAATGCTGATAATCACTACAAAACAAAATGTACTTAAATCTAACCTAATTTACCTCTGAAAACACACAAAACCCCTTAATTTGAATGAAGTGGCCAAGAAACCAACCCCTTTATTTTACCTTAAAATTAGAATAAGGCATGAGTGTGAAACCCCTTAATATAGCTGAATGGTGAATATTGTACAATCTCTGTCACTGAACTATATTTCACCCTTTTAAAGATTGCTGATAAAATCAAATCAGACTGATAACTAATATGCCAAATAGCCAATAATGTTCGAAGACAGGGGTCAAATACAGTAATCCTCTAGTTTTATGCGGATCAGGAGTCGTGGATTCAGTCACTCCCTTATATTTTTAAGAACCAAACTCATAGTTTTACACAGAAATCCCCACAATAACATTGAAACTGCAAATATCCTTTATCTGTTTTGGTGGCAATTTTCTTTAAGGGTTAAGCACTAAACTTTAACAGTTTAACATGACAAAGTATCCTGGGAGCAGATTTGGGGGCATAATTAGGGCTTACACTATAAAAACAGGCTTTTTTTTTTTTACCAAAACACGATGCGTTTTTTTCACTATATGTGGGTGCTCTTGGAACGTAACCTCAGCAAAAGTGGAGGATTACTGTATTTCAATAAACAGCTGGATGAAAAACATTAAATTAACTGTAATGTATTGTGCTTTATTTTGTGCCTTAATAAGGTCTTAGTGCTCTACCGGATCATTTCCTTTTGAGTTTTTTGGCTCATTTCCAGTTTCCAGGCGGAAACCAGCACATTCACTGACAGTTACATTAAGTCAAATATTTTTGAGAACCGATGGGGTTTGGATTGGTCCAGAACCGCTATTGTGATTTGCCTTGGCTCATTAATCATTTCTTTGTTCCTTTGGCTCACTGAGAATGATGTGGCTTGGAGTCACTAGCAGGGAGCCCCTAGCGATCACATGCACATCCCGGGAGTCTATTCCATGAAGTGAGCTGACTCAATTAGCCAGGCTCAGTTTTGGTTCTGAGAAAGAAGCTAATATTCAGCTCTTCTTAGTTACTATGGCAAGATACGCTTTTGGAAAACTTTGGTCCACACCAAGCGGATGCATCCCAACACACTCAGTCTCTCCTCAGCATCCAAACACACTCAGTGTCTCTCCTCAGCATCCTCCTCTCAACACACTCAGAGTCTCTCCTCAGCATCCCAACACACTCAGAGTCTCTCCTCAGCATCCTCCTTCCAACACACTCAGAGTCTCTCCTCAGCGTCCTCCTACCAACACACTCAGAGTCTCTCCTCAGCATCCTCCTTCCAACACGCTCAGAGTCTCTCCTCAGCATCCAAACACACTCAGAGTCTCTCCTCAGCGTCCTCCTCCCAACACGCTCAGAGTCTCTCCTCAGCATCCTCCTCCCAACACACTCAGAGTTTCTCCTCAGTATCCTCCTCCCAACACACTCAGTCTCTCCTCAGCATCCTTCTCCCAACACACTCAGAATCTCTCCTCAGCATCCTCCTCCCAACACACTCAGTCTCTCCTCAACATCCTCCTCCCAACACACTCAGTCT
>JBBPDB010000039.1:15237424-15255868 GCA_037974465.1 Brachypetersius altus
CATCCTCCTCCCAACACACTCAGAGTCTCTCCTCAACATCCTCCTCCCAACACATTCAGAGTCTCTCCTCAGCATCCCAACACACACACACACTTTTATAACATAGCCAGTCTCTCTACCATCTTTTACACTTTCCCTTTCACTCTTGCTGGTTCCAAACAATTCTGAAGGAGTTCTTTTCGTCCATTCATCGTTAAAGTGTCACACAATGTGAAGGGTGGCTGTTACATAGTTTTATTTGGACAGTGACAATTTTGAAATTACTCTACTTGACGTTATCTCGTGTGTCTTTTATTTTTTAGTTACAGCTTTCAATTTAGAAACTTGAACAAGCAAATTACCTTTTAGAAATCCTGAGAATATACTGTATACCTCCTTTAAGACACAAACACTCTTCAGTCTGAACAAACCTCAGTGGTCTACTTGCTGTGGTGGGTGTGAGCATGGATGAGGAGGGACACACACACACGAACATTTTTACAGTTCCTCACAAATGGCCTTTCTGAGCAAATAGAAACCACCTAGTCATCATCTTTCAGGTTCTCAGTCCATTTAAAGTAAAGTTTTACTGGGGAGAACAATCTTTGGAAGTGTCTGAAATGATATTTCTCCAATGATGGAGTACCTCTATTTCTGGTGCAGTGCTGTTCTTCTGCAGGAGTCCATTACAAGAGCCCCCCACCCAACTAGAGGCCATAACAGCCTTCCCTTTGACTGCTAAAACATGCAATGTCATGTGATATTTCTTCACATGAATCTTCACATTTCATATAAAAAGAGTATCTTAGTAGATGCCTACCATTCTCCAAATACTTTTCATGTTTCACCTTCATCTGCTGCCATTTACATTTTATATATCTCAAATCTCAAATTAACTATGTTTAATGGTCAATAAAACATTTTAAAACATTTAATGTGATTACTAATTAATTTTCTTCAATATGGTAGTAGCATACCCAGAGGAGCAGAAAGTTTCAAGACACTGTTTGGTGGTTTTTATTTATATATAAGTAGGTGATTGGATTTCCGAAGATCTTATTTAATTCATTTATTTGCGTTTTACTAACACCACAAAAGCCATTGCACTCATAGCCCTTTTTGATACACAGCTGTAATGGTTTCCTGGAAATATTGTCATACGCACCATTTAGTGTGAAAATGTCTCCAAGAAATGTGATATTATAAGTTTGCCATATCAGTCACCCTTAACACACAGCCCCACTTCAGCAATCAGAGCTTCCATATGCCCTCATTTTGACAGTCCGCTATCTGTACTGATAATGCCACTACTCAGAAAAGAGCAGCCACCTCAGAGCTGCGTTTGAGTCTCCAGTTCTTTCTGTGGCGTGCTGATTGCTTTTCTCGCCTGTGTGTACTTTATTCCCATCGAGAGACATGGTGGGACAGCACAGGATTCTGGGACGGCAGCAGCGAACATAATTGTCATCTGACAATGACAAGCTTTATTTATTTCCCTCGGCTAATTATTATCCCCCTCTCTTTCGCTTCATCTCCATGTGTGCGCGCCGAGAGCCGAGCCCAAAACAGACCTCAAGTAACAAGCCATCTGTTGTAGGTTTTTTGGATTTTTCCTCTGTTTTTTCCCCTCCATGCAAGTAATCCTGATACTTACGCTGCCTCTGCCATGCCTGGCTCCACACTGTAGCTACTCTTTTTACTTTATAATCCCCCACCAGCAAATCTGCATCCACCATAAGCTTTTTGTGTGTTTGTTTGCTTCGCTACAAGACATCCTGGGGGCAGATTTGTTTTCATTAATTGCAGACCTCATTCAAACTTATTGTTCAGCCAGCAGGGCTACTGAAAATCAGCAGACATTTGAGAAAGGGCACGTAAGCATTCGGGTTGGAACATATCCTCAGATAAAAAAACATAAAAAACAGACATTGCATTAATTTTGGACTTTGGGTCTTTCTATTGTAATTTAACTTCTGCAACATTCATTCAAGTAGCCCATCTCTGCACCACAGAGGAGCTTCAGAAACCTGCTTGTGTTTCTGATCAGAAACTTGCGAGGCTAAGAAAGTAGACAGGATGTAGTTTACCATGTAAACAAGCCCACCACTTTACACAGTGAGGCTGCTGGCACAGTGATAATTATTATTATCTAAATTAAAAATAAAAAGAAAGTGTGTTTTGTCATTGTTAATAACAATCTTTATATATTTATATGCTATCAATAATCACAGCATGGTTATGATTCATGAGAAAAACCTACACACAGCATGAAAAATTTATGTCCAAAATTTGCTTCTTTAGTATTGCACAGGGAATGCAAAGTCACCTTTTTCATTATAACTAATCCTGTGATTTGTTGTTATGCTGATCGTAGTGTCACTTTTTGGCTCATTGACATAGCAAAGCTAGATAAGCTAAAATTCAGCTTTATGGATTCATACTTATGAATTTATGACACTTTGTCAAGAAGAGGCTTTGAAGAAATCCAGGACCGGGCCTCTAATAAGGAAACCAACGAAGCCATCACTAGGAAATCTCACCTATAGTATGTGAAGTGAAAATGTGAAAGTGACCATTCTATTAAAGTGCCTTTAATCTGGGGCAGTATCCATGGGCACTTGTGGAAATATCCATGAGATAAGCTGGTCTCCAAAATTAAACATCTGTAGGTCTATCGGTGGATAGCTGATTGAGTTAACCACACAGAGAAGGTTATAAGTTCAGTATGAACAGTTTTAAAACTTCAAGAAACAAAGTTGGGGGTTCACATAGATTTTGATGCAGCCGTGAAGCTAATTATGATTCATGACAGAAAACATCTGAGAAGGATGTGAAGGATCTAAAACCTCAGGGGCATCGAGGTGAGGTTTTTTGATCACAGCAGGAGAGTGAACGACACATACCAAAGTTTATCCCTAAGACTGGGCACAAACACTACTCTGATCGCAGTGCTTTCTTCTTGCATGAAAAAGACACTGTTCAATGGAACAGACTTTTAAAAAAGAACAAAACAGGTCTGCACATCACCCAGAGCATATAAACCCTCCACCAACTTACAGAAGAGTCCACAGAAGTAGGAAAGAAGTTTTAAAGATTCCAGTTTTGCAGTCATTACATGAGATGCACATACTTGCTTTCAAATGTACATTCCCTGTCAAAGGCTTGTGGGCACCCTGACTTCTTTTAAATTATGAATTTTCTTGCTCTTACATTTCACTTTAGTAAAAAAAATTACTTCCAAAGTGCTTGTCATATTTTTTTCTGGATTTCTCCCCCAGTTTTCTTCCCAAGTTGGTTTTGTCCAATTCTATTCACTATCCCGCTTTCATACAATGCTTAAAAGCAGAGAGCGCTTGGGCTAGTCTGCTCTTTTCACCTCCCATCCTTCTCTCCCTGCTCCTTCCCTCTACTTTCCTGCACCCCTCTCTCTCTCTCTCCATACTGGAGTAAATACAAGGTCTGCCCTCATTAATTAAATAAATCAGTCTGATTAAATGATCGGTCTCACTTGTATAATCAAATCATAAATGTTACAATCTTTCATTTCTAACCACAGAGGGTAATATTAATTATATGATGGATATAGATTTTGGCATCAGTCAGTGTCCGGCTAAAACCTAACATGAAATGTTTATTAGCACAGTCCATTCTAAAACACTCACTAGGTTCACAGGTACACAAGTTTTCCCTGGGTTTCAATGGGCATGAGGCTACCGACGGCACCACTGCTGGATCAGTTGTAAAACACAAATAAAGACATCAGGCAAACATTAGTACATGTTCAGCTAGAGTTTAAGTTAAAGTGCGACTGAGTAACTGAGCATCTCGGCCATGAGAGAGTGTCATGGAAGTTTTCCTTTTCCGTTACATGGGCAACAAGTCTTTACAAGATCAAAGGCAGTGGTTGAATTTAAAACATTTGTGTTGCACTGGAAATTAATTCAGCCCAATGATGAAACTGAGGGGGTTTAGTTTTATGCTGAGATATTACTATGATGTTAGTAAAAGCAAAGTTTGCATTTATAAAAATTTCAGTTTCGATTCTTCAAACAAAGTTTAAAGACAAACATGAACATATACATATTCACGAAGTTACATTTTTATCAGGAAAATAAGCCATGCAATGCTACGCCCAGATATAAAAAGTTCCACCTCCTACAATTGGATGTTCTTACAAATACATACATAAAATATCTGTGGACGTTTGGAGGTAGATTTCATCCCATCACTGCTGGGGATTCGTCTGGTTCTCCAAGGTCCAGGGATGAGGTTTTCTGCAGTTATAGGTGTTCTGATATGCTATACGGCCAAAAGTATTGGCATGTCTTCACATCATGCCAACAGGGACTTTGATGCCATTGCATTCAAATACATAGATTTTAATATGGAGTTAGTCTTCTCTTTGCAGTTATAACAGCTCCCACTCTTCTTGGATTTCTGTGTTTCTGTGGGAATTTGTCCACATTGGACATGGACATGTCCAACGTGGACCAGATTGTTGTCCAGAATGTCCTGGTATGCTGAAGCATTAAGATTGCTCTTCACTGGAAGTAAGGGACCTAGCCTAAACCCAGAAAAACAGGTGTGTCCCAATACATTGTTATTCCATATAGTGTATGTTATACTATAGCTGATTTTACCTCAGTAATGTTAGCTTACCAAGGTGCATTATTACATGTTTTCTAGCATTTGATTTGAAATACTGCTTTACAAAATTCCAAACAGTAGGTATAAGCAGGTATAAAGCAGAAATATGGAATTTGCCTAGTCTGAGAATGGGGACACATGGACAGTAAACCCATACAGCATATACTTAGGCAAAACTGGTCTAAGGCGCCCACCTCATGGGGGTCATGGCGGACGAAAGACATCTTCCCTCCACTCCTCCTGTGCGGTCGTTTTCCTGCACAATTAGAGCCCCAATTCCTTCATTATTAATCACAGAGCCCAGACAAAGCACGGGGTGAGATCATAATTAAAATCTATTTGCGAGCATATGTGGCTCAGTCCCAGAAGGCAGACGTGTGACAGCAAGAAAAAATAAGGTGGGAAAAAAATAAATGACTAAATAAAAAGACGCAACAACAAGGGAGATATCTCTACTCCTCACCGTTTTGGCGCATTCAGGGTGAAGCAAAGAGACGCAGACAGTGTGCTTTGGTTTGAGGTGTGTGTGTGTGTGTGAGAGAGAGAGAGAGAGAGAGAGAGGGAACAGAGTGAATTTGTGTCTTTAGGGGGGGACATAGATAAATTAAACACTTATTTGCTTTCTTGTTGGCATTTATTTACCTGGACGGTGTCCAAATAAACAAGTGAGAAAAAAAATAGAAGACACAAACATAATGAATAACATCAATGTTATCTTATTAAAAGTTTGGCGATGATGCCAAATAGTAGCGCTTTGCCCTAGGGGTTGTCAGGAGAGAAGGCCCTCATAGTTCCTGTTCCACAAATCTATATCTGGAGTGTCAAATTTCAAGCAGAATCACAAGCCTTGGTGTTAGACTGGTCTGGTTTTTGAACATGGTGAAAGAGGATCAGCCCTAACAAACTGCTCTGGTCTTGTTACACACACTGGTGTAAGTTAAAAGTAAAGTAAGTATTAAAGTAAAGTGGCCTCTTATAGTCATGAATGAACACTCCACATTGTGAACAATGTGAAATTCTTTCTCCGAATTCAACCCATTCACAAGGTGAAGCAGTGGGCAGTGCTCAGGGTGCAGTATGTGGGACCGACATTGCTCAAGGGTACCTCCATGATGCCATTGGCGGTCCTGGGATTAGAACCCACAACCCTCTGATCAAGGAGGCAACTCCCCAACAATTAAGCCACCAGCTACCCCACAAAACCACCAACCTAAAATTGTGTAGGTCACCTTTGTGCCACCTAAACAGCTCTGACCGGATGAGGCATGGACTCCACAAAGCTTTTAAAGGTGTGCAGTGATATCTGGCAACAAGCAGCGGATCATTTAAGTCCTGTAAGTTGTAATTTGGAGCCCCCATGGATTTGTACGCCACATCTCACAGATGCTCCAACAGATTGATATCAGGGGAATTTGGAGGCCAGGTTAAATCATTCTCAAACAATGTCTGCAGTGTGGCAGGACACATTCTGCTGCTGAAGGAGGACACTGCCATTAGGGAATATTGGTGGCATGAATACTTGGTCTGTAACAGTGTTAAGATAGATGACCTTAGATTCTTACACTTGCCTATTTTTTCTGCTTCCAACTCATCAGTTCTAATAACCTACTGCTCACTTGCTGCCTTATATATCCCACAACTTGATAGGTGTAATGAGATAATCAATTCAATTTCCTTCACGTGTCAGTGGCTGTAATGTGAGGCTGAATGGTGTATATCTGCTTAAACGTTTATATGCTTTAGCAGTTTAGCTTAATTCATGTTGAACTGAAATAGGAGTGTTTCAGCTTTTTGCACAAGGCACAATACAGGGCAGTCAAATGGAAGAAATTAGTTACATACACTATGTGGACAAAGGTTTTGGGACACACCTGTTTTTCAGGGTTGGGGCTAGACCCCTGACTTCCAGTGAAGGACAATCTTAGTGCTTCAGCTTACCAGGACATTTTGGACAACGCCATGCTTCCAACTTTGTTGACACCTTTTCTATTCCAGCATGGCTGAGTCCCAGTGCACAAAGCGAGTTCCATAAAGACATGCTGGAGGCGTTCAGTGTGGCTTGACTGGCCACACAGAGCCCCAACCTCAACCCCATCCAGCACCTTTGGGATGAACTGGAATGGAGATTGTGATCCAGACCTTCTCATCCAATATCAGTGTCTGACCTCATAAATGCTACAGAATGAATGGACTCATATTCCCACAGAAACTCCAGAATCTTGGAAAGCCTTCAAAGAAGAGTGGAAGCTGTTATAGCTGCAAAGGAGGACCGACTCCATATTAAAGTTTTTAATTTTTTAATTACTATGTATTTAAAGTCCTTGTTGGCGTAACAGTCAGGCATCCCAATACATTTGTCAGTACTAAAAGCACAGTAATGTAAAAAGCCTGTTTTGAACATAAAGAGAGATTGGAAAATGAGGTGGTGCTTCACATGATTCAAAAAAATGAGGTGGTGCTTCACATGACTTAAAAAGAAGCACATACTAACCTTCACCCTCCCAGTGATGGTATCATTCATAGGAAGGGTTTGGACATCACTAAATGGGTGAGAAAAATGTCAAAAATGGAAATAAATAAACAAACAAATAAATAAATAAATAAATAAATAAAACTTGCATGTCATAAGTGAATGGCAGGGAAATCATTCAATTAAAAGTAAAAGTGGGATATGGGACCAAGGGTTACGCAGCTCTCATCATGCATGCAAACATGGCAGCCGACAAATAAGCAGCGGGGATTAGTGTACAAGTGTCTTTTGAGCATGGGCATACATGTCTCCAAATTTGCAATACCACTTTGGTACAGAGAGCTTAGATATTGTCCGCAGGGGGAAGAGGGTGGGGGGATTGGGGATCTGTGTTTTTCTGTCTGATTGAAAATGATAATCCCAGTATCTTAAGCCTTTATCTTGGTTCGGGGAAGGCTCGAAACAAAACAACAATAAAAGACATTAAATCAGATAAATCACTTAACAAGCTTTGAAAATGCAATTACAGTTGGGGGGGTGGGGGTTATGATAACTGAAATAGATAGCAAGAGATGACATGGTGGATTTTGCGTCTCTAATCTAAGACCAGGATATGCAGGCTTATACACAGAATGCAGTGAACACAAGCCAATTGAGACTCGATGCGCTTTTAGGGGGTTTACTTTCAATTCAAAGAATTAAAATAGAAATAATCCAAACCCCAAAAATGAAATGAAGTGGTTAAATAGAACTGCTGATAAGAAAAGGGAGAAGAAAAGAATATTATCATCTGAAAAACAAAAATGTATTCAGTGTGCTGGAACGGCTTTGAGAAAAAGCACCTTTTGTGGTTTAAAGGGGTGCATACAAATCCCGCCACTAAAATTCAGCCACAGATTCATCTCTGTAGCTCGATACTTACAGCACTTACAGCACTTTCTTCTAGGCTTTCAACATGTCAGGGCCAAAAGTGTACAGGATAGCAAAAAGCATAGTTACACACAGAAAAAGCTTAGAGGCTGTTGACCTGTGATTGTTACTTCAATAATCCCTCTTCTTTAGTGTGTGTAAATCTCTCCATGCTAAATGGATTAGCTGGACACGCTCAAGGCCTGACACTCTTCTAACAATGTACAGTACGTTTAGCACCCCCTAAGCCACACCTGGCATGATCTACAACACAAACACAACAGTAAGACTTTACACTCCTAAACACACACACACAAACGGCACACTGTTCAATGGGATTGCACAACCACAACCACACACTTCTGTCTCAGTAAGGTAATGTATGATGGCATATTTCACATCACAGTACTCTGAGTAACTTTGTTTGCTTATATTTATATATCATAAAAATACTATAACATTGTTTTTTATCTTCACCTTTGCCCTTAAAGTTAAATGAATGCTAGCTTTCTGGTCTTGGTTAAAATGTTATTAAGTGAGCAAACACAGATGTACAGTAATCCCTTGCTTTTCGCAGGGGTTACGTTCCAAGAGCACCCACTCCCAGAACACATTAATTTAATTGTAAACTCAGTTTAATGCATTACCCTTAAGGAAAATGTAAAGGTAAATAAATAATCAGAATCAGAAAATTGTATTGCTTAAAAAAATGTTAGCATTAACGGTTAGCATTAACAGCGTGCAAAGTCTTGTACACAAAAGAAACGTTGAAATAACTCTCTCTACCCACATGTTTAAAAAGGGCACAGCTTACTAATACTAAATACACAGAGATAACTGTTTTGGGGGGTGGGGGGAGTTTAAAACACTAAAATACAAGGACAAGACACAGAGCTGTCATGCTACATGCTGCAGCAGGCTTCTTCTTCTTTTTATGGCGGTTGACAACTTTTCAGTGTATTAGCACCACCTCTGGGCTGGTGGCAGTAATTCAGTTCGGTTCGCAGAAAAAAGCTGCGTTAGACTGAATGCCGATCTGCGTAAAACTGAGGGGTTACTGTATTTGAATGTAAGCATATGTGTGTCCATGCCTTTCACCCACCACTCTTATATTCACTGCTCACACCAATCAGATTACCGCTGCACCAGTTTAGCAGTTGGGCTCCATATGCATTTAGACTCAAGTGAGTATCGACCCATCTGATAAATAAACAATGGAATAAACTGTTATGCATGCCCTCATATTTATTAATCCTATTAGCTGCTTTGGGTGTAGTCTTATTGAGAGTGTGTCTGTGTGTGATTGTGTGTGTCTGTGTGTGTGTGTGTGTGTCCATGACTGCAAAGGGTGGGAAGAATTAGCTAATGCCTCATTCAAATCTCCAAACACAGCACTAATACAGAAGGCCCCATTCGCTCATCAGACGATTTATGTGCAACCTTGAGGTAAATTTCTCTTTAAGTGTTTCATAATGGACAAGGCAGTTCATCTCGGCCTGAGCCTTGTCTTTTTTTCTATCAGCTTTCTTCTCCGCCCGACCACCAGCGTCTTCGGAGACGTTTCCAGGTTGCTAATTCTCAGGAGCCATCCAAATATTGCCCCCCCATTATTTGATATTTAGCCAGTAATTAAAAGCTTTGTCAGGACGAGTGCGACCATGTGGCGTCGGTAGCTACTGGCAGACGAAAGTCTTTCACAGCTCTGACAGAGAAGACAGCACTGTGATGAAGTATCAAGAGTGTGTTTTTCCAGTTCTTCACAAGTAGGCCTCCTCTCCACCCTCAAAAAGCCTGCTTTTATTTGTGCTCTGCCGCTTGGCGCTAATAGAAAAAGTGCCTCCCTGCGAGAGACGTTTTTCGTTCGGATCGGCTCGTCGCCTGCTCGTCTGTCACTTAACTCGGGCTTGATGTGACAAGACTGTCGTGGGAAAACGTTGACAGCTCCATCCCTTCCACCTTCTTATTCCGTCTCTTCTCCAGCAGCGAATGGCGGAGTAGGCCTCCGCTGAGCCCTTCTAACGTTTACTCCACACTAACACTAGCGTTAAAAACAGCTTTTTCTATCAGGCGTATGGTTGGAAAAGAGTCACAGGAAGCAGTTTGGGCAGAGTGTGAAAGCGAGTGCCGCCTGTGTTCTCGGCAGGATGCTCTGTCCGATGGAGAGTGAGAATTTTCAGAGGCCCTGCTGAGCCAAGTCTTCTTAAATAAGGCATTGCTTAAGGAAAGGCATCATCTGGCAAAGTAAGAGGCAAGTTCAGGAAGAGGAAAGGCTTGACAGTGCTGTCATGTTCTACTCAGCCTCGTCAGTAAAAGCAAATATTGTTTCCCGTTCTCTCTGACACACACGCACATACACACTTCCTTACGAAAGGAGACTTTCATAATCAAGAGAACAGGTTTGTACAAACAATCATGGCTAAAGGGGTTCTATATGATACTTAAAACTCATGTAATAACCTTAGAACACTTTTGGGTGCTAAATAGACATCCACTCCAGGTGGAAGATATGGCAAAAATATCATTATACTTCAATGTTCATGAGACACATCATCACAGTATGCATTTACAGACTGATGACAAAAGATTCATCAGTGTCACATTAAAAAGTTCTCTCTAAACCGAACACAGTGTGTTTTATTTAAAGTTTCATGCTCAGAAAATCTTACTGGGACATACTATTTATTATTATAATAAATAAATATATTTCCCAGTTTATATTTCCCACCATGTTTTTATTATTTTGGTTTCATGCCTCTCTTGTAAGCATCTTGGCTACTGCCCATTGCTGTTAGACGTGTTCTCACTACTAAAGTTGCTGCCAAAAATGTTTGAAAATACTGGGGCATCTGAGATAACTCGCAAACAGAGGAAATCCAACCACTGAGCTGTTAACACTACACCACCGGCAAAGGCAGATGAGGCTTGTTCCCTAGCCTGGAGAGGGTGTTCCAAAAACTGGGACATTAGGACTAAAATCATTTTAATATCAGTGCATGAAGTGCAGCAAACACATTCAGTAGACAGGACCCAAGAAGGAACTTAATGTGGGGTAGGGTGGGGAGGTGGACCTAGTGGGTAGGATACTTGTTTCTGGATCAAGGGGTCATGATTCAAATCCTACCTTCAGTAAACCAACCACTGCATGGGCGCCAGAACAGTTATAGCAGGTATCAGAACAGTTATTGCACCAGGACAAAAGTCAAGACATGCATGCACCCTGCTGTTTGACGCTATTCATTTACATTACATTTACAATCATGACATTTAGCAGACGCTTTTATCCAAAGTGGGTTGAATCCCAGGAATGTCATTGGCACCACTGAGTTACCCTTGAGCAAGATACGGACCCCACACATTGCTTCCTCTGCTCTGTGTTCCCCCCGCTTCACTTGGTAAATGGGTTGAATGCAGAGAACGAATTTCACACTGTGTGGTTTCTACTAAAGCCTGAGTGGATTGATAAATCATTGATACTCCTAAGACATAAATAACTAAATAAAAAGGTATTAGTAGATTTGTTATGTTGATAAGTTTAGCTGTAAAAAAATAAGTTTAAAACATTTATGCTACATTTTCATGAACATAAAAACCAGTAACAGTGAGAAACTGTTAATTAAGTATATTAACACAGAGCTTTTCTATGTGCCTCATTAACATGCATTCTAAATGTACAGTATTTTGGAGAAACCAAATATTGTTTGTGGCAACAGAATATCTTACTGCAGCATTCAGCCATCATTACTTTTTCAAAGTATGCTGCCCAACTTTGTAGCTGTCACATGCAATAAAGTTGTCTTGACAGATTATGTTCGTTAATATAAGTGTCAAGTTACCATTTCCAGTAACTGATATGATTGATGCTACATTGTTTAATGTCTTGACAGTTTATTTTTCAAACATTACGTTATCCGTCCTGACAATTACCAGTAATGGGAACAAGACATTGATGTATTAATGGACATAATCTCTCCTGACAACTTTATGACACGTTTATAACACGGTTACATCAATGTTATGTAGGTTCAAATGGAGAAAACAGACAAAAGGGTACCACACTGTTTTTGGAGGTGTGGTGCCACCTTTGTTTCTGATGCTGATTAGACATCAGTGACCGTGCCATAAACACTTCATGCTGAATGGGTTGTAGTGGAATAAACCCTCGTTATTTTCTGAAAGATAACTGATCATTAAGAAAGCTGAAGATTGCAGATACGTGATAGTGTGTTTACAGTTTAGCAACCTGCAACATCCATCTGCCGTTGCTTCTATCTTTTATAAAACATGCACACACCTGCACGCTCAATTCCACAGAATCTGGAGTCAATATGCTGCCGTTCATCAGTTTACAACGAGGGCAGGCATGCCTGTCTCACACACTATCGTACCTAGTGCTGCCGAGAGTTGCTGCAGGCCATTAGCAGGTGTGTGTGTGTGTGTAAATAACGCGAAGGCACGCAGGCTCGTTCAAACTAATTAAAAAGTGGCTCATTGATTGCACGGCACTGATGTGGCTTGATGAAGGTAAACTCCTGTCTGGCGGATGCTGGTTGTGAAGGTGTATTGCAGTGGGAAAGGAGCAAAGCAGCCTGTGTCAGCTTCAGCATGGTCATTAATTATCAAACTACAGGGGTTGGCCTCAGCCAGGCTTGGACAGTGCACTGCAAAGCGAATGCCTTATTGAATGCAATATTTCTCTTCATAGGGCTGCAGTAAGTATATTATAAGACCTTTCTTTTTATTGGTAGATACTTTTGTTTTTGGTGGCAAAGGCAGTATGACATATGCTGATGCCATTATCTTACTTAGTTATTACATTTATTTCATTCATTGCTTCTGTCTCTGGTCATACGTCTTGTTTACAAACACCAGAAAAACTAATACATATTAAAAAATAAATCTTGTCAAAGTCTCTTTTCGTATCATAATGAAAGTGCTTTAGAGAATCTATGCCCTGGACTGAGTATAGGCATGCATTATTTCCATATTTGAGCATATAAAAAACTGTACAAAAGTCTCGACTAACAGCCGAGAACATTTATAACGAACGTGTTTTTGCTGTATAAACACAATATAATAATGGAACAAATACTTTGAGGATTTCAGTCATTTTATAGGTGTATTCAATTCCTTCAGCAGCAACATGACCAACATATAACTACTGTTGGAACCAAACATTGCATCCCAAATTAAAAATGTTTTGACAAAAATATCTGCTGGTGAAATTTCTGATGATAGCATCAATAGAAATGCTCCAGAATGACTTGGAATAAAATCTCTTTACATTCACTTCCACAAAAGGTAGGAACGTTTTTCTATTTTTGGACAGTCTTTGTTTTTCTTGAAAAATAAGAAAACATCGTCTACACATAATTCCTGATCTTCGGTCAGTTTAGGGACTCTATTCAGTGTATTTTCTGAAAAGAAAGTCACACACAAACACACACAAATTAGAAAAACTAGCAGGGACAGAGGGAGAGGGAGAGAGAGTGAGGGAGAGAGATATAGAGAAACTGGCAGTCAGATTGACAGGCTGTTCAGACAGCCTGTGTCTGGTCTCCAGTGGCGAGTGTATGACAGGCGTGTAAATCTCTCCGTGCTGAAAGGATCAGCCTGACGCACACACACGCGAGGCGTAAACTTCTCTCTCGCACACACACAAACACACATGCACGCTGCACTCAGTACCCCTAAGCTACACCTGGCATGACCAAGGATGCGAGCACAATCATAAGACTTTACATTCCTCAAACACACACACTGGTGCACTTGGCAACCCAATGCACCCCTTCCCAAAGCGCACACACACACACACACACACACGCACACACACACAAACATACATCCAGGAGGTGAGAACAAGAAGTATGGAGTAGAACAGCCTGTCAGTCTGTCTTGGCAGATAACGTGAGGCAAAGTGTGTGATTAGCCACTCTGCCAAAAAATGGTCTTCAGCCAATCCCGAATGTTCAGAAAAACAGCTTAGAGCGCAGCAAGAGTAAGTAAAATATGGGAGGCTGGGTGCGCGTAATACAGTTAACAGCAGCTTTTTTATACCAATATTAATTCAGATTGTTCTGAAAGAGACTTAAAGTTGATTTTATGCCTCACAAACAAGCAGCATTATCACAGAGTACAGACAGTGCAGTGCATCCAGGTCTACACTTGGACCACCAGTGCTGTGCAAAAGTCAGAGACCACCTTGACATTAATTTATGTCATTTTGAGTGGAAACGATTGGGGGATATTTTGGGCCACCCCACCCCTCTCTACTGAAAACAACTTTATTTTTAACTTGTAGTTTCATTTTACAAAAACAGTCATTAGAGCCGCTCAGAACTTACCCCTCACCCATCAGTGAAGAAGAAGAAGAAGAGGATAAATAAATAAATAAATAACAAAAGAAAATAATATAAAGCAGAAACAAGACATAAATAAACAAATCTATAACACAGGAGTTTCTAGTAACCTTTAAACGAAAATAAATAAATAAATAAAACCAACTCCAAACATAAATTTGACACAACAAATCAAAACAAATGTTTTGTATTTTGAAAGGACCCACGGTCACACGTCCCAGATACAGCCACATGTTTAAACATAAAGAGGAGTGGAAAGGATTTTGAATACTGAGAAAGATCAGATAGTTTTCCACACTTTTAGTAAAGTTCAGCTGAAGACATTGGGCTGCATTTTCTGGCTTCTCACCCCTCAAGTAATCCTCAAACACTCATCACTCTAAGATTTCCCTCCCCTCCTGCTTCTCCTTCTACTCCACATCATGCTCCTCCTGGCCTGAATAAGTTCAAGTATAGACAGAAACGGAGTCATCATGAAATGAGTGATTTTAGGCTTTGTGAAGTTTAAACAAGTGAAACCAAATAGAGAGTGCTTCTGAGACAGACCCCAGGTCACATTTGTTCAGACAGGCTGAACAAAGCTACAAGTTTAAACAAGTGGAATAAAACTTAAGAAAAGGCAGCGTGTGTTTATCTGCTTACAGCAAGCTTAGCTAAGTTTGGCGCTCTGATGTGTGAGTGGTCTGAAAATAAATTAGAAGCAGCAACTGTTTTCTTTCGGGCTTATCCCCTGACAATAAGTGATTAGTTTTCTGTATATGTGTAAATGCATGTCTGTGTGTGTTTTGAACCGCTGACAGTTTTGTGTTAATTGAAACCAGTCTTTTGTTTAACCATCAAGGCTGCATCTCACTGGGGGCTATTGACAGGCCGATGTGTACAAAACCTGTGCCGAGTCTCCTACCTTTATCTGCAAGCAAAATCACTTTCCTAATGATTATCTCTCGGCATAGCAAGCTTTTATCCGGTTTAGACGCGTTTTTTCCTGGCTCACTCCAAATCTGCCTGGAGCAATTACTTCAGCCTATAATGGGAGGCGCTTTTAAGCTGAAAAATAACATTATCTGTCAACTGATCAATGCTTCTTCCCTTGAGAGTGTAGGAAGGCACGTGCTTGCCTGTGTGTGAACATTACCATCCATGCCATTGTCAACGTGCCTCATTTGAACAATTGGAATGGAATGAACAGTGTTTCTCAGAGCCAAAAAAGCCCCAAAAAACACGCAAGTATTTGAGAAGCTTGGTGCATTAAGGTAATTTGGTTGTACTCTATTGAACGTTTGCATGTGTTTTCAGAGACAGAATATCGCCATCTTTCATCACATATGGAGTGCATACATAATGAACGCATGTATGTGTGTAAAGTATTATGCAGATCGATTCGCAGCAGGAAGTCACTGAGGATTTATGGTGGATGAAAAAGCCAGTCAGATTGGTGCAAAAGCATGTGGACTGCACGCATACGCTTGAGGAGCATGAAAATGACACATATGTTGCATTTCACTGCAATGCTGATGATATCCCTCCACCAGATTGATGTTTTTATACTAGTTCCGAGTCACATAGCTTATGCTAATAAGAATCATATATGTATGTCAGTCAGATTGTCCCACTCTAAGGATATCTATAGTGTATGCGAATGTACACTGGTGAGTGTCATCTGGCTTTTACACTCATTTTCCATATTTAAAGCTTCACTGACCGTATAGGTATCGTACCATTTCAGTTTGTAGTATATTTGTTTCTCGGCATTGATTCTTAGTCCACTTTAACTCACTCATCTCTATTCAGTAAGTATTTTTAGGTGGTGCACATCAGTTCATGCATTCATGCTGCACAGTGTCACTGTTGGATAGTGTTGCTTTTGGTTCATCAATCAAAGTGTCCTGTGGTCAGAAACTGACCAATACAGGATTACAGAATGCCTACACAAACTGTGCTGCATCAAAAGAACCACCACCAATAACTTTACATTACAACAGACCAGGACTATTAGTGGCACCTTGAGTAAGGTACTGTCCATACACACTGCTCCCCGGGTGCTGTGTTCCTGGCTGCCCGCTGCTTCACTTGGTGAATGGGTTAAATGCGGAGGAAGAATTTCAAACTGTTCACACTGTGTGCTGTGGTGTGTTCTCTAATGACAAATGGTCACTATACACCCACATGTTTTATAAAAGTAGACAGTCAGTTGACACAAGTCCAGCAGAATTGTGCAGTACATTACAGCAGACGTCAGTTCGACACTTATTTAAACAGTTGCAAGTACACCCCTTCATAATAATGGTATTCCCTAATGGTAGTGGGCCGATTTGCCTTCTGTCACACCATAAATCATTCAGGAATGGTCTGAAGAAAATGACAGAGTTCAAGCTGTTGGCTCTTGGCCAAATCTCTCAAATACCAGTCTTATCAAACATCTGTGGGAAATGTTGGACAAACCAAACTGATTCATGGAGGCCGCACCTCACACCATACAGGATTAAAAAAAAAACAAAAAAAAAAACTAATGTCTAAACCAGTGATCCCCAACCTTTAGTTCGTCACGGACTGGTTTAATATCAGAAACTATTTTCACAGCCCGGCCTTTAAGGAGTGGCAGTTAAATATACGTATTTATACAAATAAATGATACGCATAAAAATGGGGATATTTGAAAAATATAATAATGAGGTATCTTTAAAATAATAAACATAAATCCAATGTGAACTCGCAGCTTTATTAACAGCATTTTCATAACAACGAGCGACAACATAACACGGGTAACATCCACAGTTTTTTTTTTTGTGCAGCCCGCGGACCGGGACCACATGACCCACTGCTCGGTACCGTTCCGCAGCCCAGGGTTTGGGGACCACTGGTCTAAACCACTGGAAACAAAAGTGAGTGCAAATTTATAGAGTGCCCAAATAGCCATTTTCCCTCCTCAGTTTCAAAGATCTCAGGTGTGAATGGGGAGCAGGTGTGTTAAACTTGGTGTTATCGCCCTCACACACTCATATTGGTCACTGGAGGTTCAACATGGCCTCCAAGAACTCTCTGGGGATCTGAAAAAAACTGTTCAGTTCAGATGGTGTCAAGCAGTGCATGATCCCCTCCCTTCAGAAACTGGGCTGCAGGGCAGAATTCCAACATGATAACGACTCCAAACACACCTCCAAGATGACCACTGCCTTGCTAAAGAAACTGGGGGTAAAGATGCTGGACTAGCCAAGCAAGTCTCTAAACATTATTAAGCAATTGTGGGGCCTCAAACAGAAGGTGGAGGAGCGTGAGGAGCGCAAGGTTTAACATCCACCAGCTCCGTGATATCACCATGGAGGAGTGGAGGAGGATGCCCAAGAGAATTAAAAAATTTTAATCACCATTAATCGCATGGTTTTCTGCTATTAAGCACAGAGTTATATGCAAAATTCAAGAATTAGTATTTTTATAGTACTGCTGTATGAACAAAAATGCAAACAAGGAGCTTTTTAACAGCAGGGTTCCCTTTAACACAGTTACAGTTCAAACATTTCTGTAAATCTCAACATAAACATTAATGTAATCAAATCAAATATAAAACCAAAGCTATTTGCCACAGCAGGACATTTTGAATCTAATTTGTTATAGAAAAACAAGTCCAGAGTCCAGAGCATTATAGCAGCTGCAAAGAGGGACCATATGACTATGTATCTAAATGCAGCGTCATTAAAGTCTCTGTTGGTGTAATGGTCAGGTGTCCCATAATATGTACAAAAGTAATTGGATGACCCCCATGAAAACCAGATGAGATGCAGTGTAAACCACGAGCCCAAAAAAGGAAGAAACTTTTAAAATAGACAGATTTAAAGAAATATTTTAAGGATTTTAAGATAGAATTGTCAGCATTAATTCAGTAATGTATTAACATGTCCAGCCACACGTCCAGCTACACTAGGTGTATATATATATACACACATAGACACACACACACACACACACACACCACCCTAGTCTATATATACATATATATACACGAGGGGTAGGCATAGATTCATTTTTTTAATCTAGATTAATCTCACTGTAATCTTGGAATTAATCTAGATTAAAATGGCTCATTTG
>JBBPDB010000039.1:15265455-15310239 GCA_037974465.1 Brachypetersius altus
TTTGTTTTCTGGTTAAATAAAAGTATCCCATCATGGAGTTCTGGTTTCCTGCCCGTGATTCCCATGATAGCTCTCGGCCCCTGGGGCTTAGCCATCGCCACCGTGACAGCAGGTACCAATATAGATTAAATTCAGGATTCAAAGTGACTGCTAATATACCCTCAGACCATTTGTTTTAGTTGGTGGTTAGATTTTTTTTTTAACTAACCACTACTTTACGTTTATGTGCAGGAACTGTAATGTATATTGTAAATGCATGTAAACCAGTGGATCCTAGAACTTTTGAGAAAGAAGCGAATTTTTAACTCTCGATTAAAACCACAAGGCTGCTAGACATCTGAGGGCTAATTAAGCTCCATTCCTTATTAAATCCGATTCCCTGAGACTACTGGAGGCTTGGCAGCCAGAGAGAGAGTGGAGGGAGCTGCAGTGGGGTTTAAGTGAAAAGGGCTTGAGTGAGAAAGGGGAAGAGTGGGTGAGTGGGTTAAAAGAAAGAGCAAAGAGGGAAGGATCATGGGTAGTGCCATGGGGAATTCCAAGGCATTTTAAATCCACTTGGTGTTAGTGGTCCCCAGGGACTTGAATAATTGATAGAAAGGGCATTACGTTATACTGTTAACACTGCACAGTCACCATTTAACTGCCCTCTGGAATACCTAACAGTGTTCTCTCTGTCTCTTTCTCTTATGGGGGGGATGAAAGGCAAGCTCTAGCAGGGAAATAAGGTCCCCATAGCAGCTTTACCACTTCCATTATGACTGCCCTGTTCAGTCGTGTTTTTTGCAGCTGAGTAGTGTGTGCCATTCTAAAATAGAACGAAGGGGATATTAAGCCTTCAGGTCCTTTTTTTAGTAGATATATAAACCCTGTAAGCATTTAACACAGATATGCACATGCTGGCAATTTCAGCAACCTTGAGAGTTTTAACACAAAACTGAGATCTCTCTAACTCAGTCTACGCCCCATTTGAGTTGCTAATATCGAAGACACTGTTATCACAGTTCTCGCTCCTGATCCATGACAAGGCGCGGTAAATGGACATGTTCATGTCACCTGCCAAAATGTTTAAAAATCAAACAGAGGAGAAAATAAAATATATTTTTGTCTTCAATAAACCGTGTTTAGTGTACAGTTATACATTTACTTCATGGACAAACTAAGAACTGAAACACATGACCATTACACCATAATAGCATTCAAATACATAGGCTTTAATATAGCTGCCACTATAACAGCTTCCACTCTTCTTGGAAGGCTTTTGAGAATATTTGAGAGTTTCTGTGGGAATTTGTGCCCATTCATTTTGTAGCATTTATGAGGTCAGACACTGATGTTGGATGAGAAGGTCTGGATCACAATCTCCGTTCCAGTTCATCCCAAAGGTGCTGGATGGGGTTCAGGTCAGAGCTTCCCTTCACTGGAAGTAAAGGGCCTAACCAAAAGCAAGGTGTGTCCCAATACTTTTTACCATATAGTTTATGACCTATATTGCTACACTTATAAACTACATAAATACATTTACATTGTATGACAGTGTATGACAAGTATGACACCAAATTGAGAATGTTTTATTTAAGTGATGGGTCCATGCGCTTAATTATTTGTCATGGTCTCACATCTATGTGCACTCTCTATATTTGCTCTACTATAACAGTAGATACAAGTCTCCCATTTAGCCAGATGATTTGGGAGGTCAGAGGCATTCTCATGGGGCAGGCCTCACTTTTGGCATGAGCAGTTCAGATTTACTGAGAAATCCTGTTTTCCCCCTTTTCTCTTGTTTTGTCAGTAGGGAGCTCCTCTAATGCCAGCTAGATGGCACTCCAGGGGAGGCTCCAAACAAACTGCTTCTGCTTCTTGCCAGCATGTTAAGTGGCGTCAGCAGCGTCCTCTGGGCACAGAGACCCCTGACCCTATTAAAGTCACACTTAGCCTGAGTGTCCGATAAAGGTCAAAGCTCAAACAGTGGGGTGGCATCTATCCTTGTGTGTTGCGGCTGGCTCCCCGCCTGCATGCCACAGGGCACGATGGACCAAGCTGACCGCTCCACACGCTAGCCATGTTGGCATTCACTCCTAGTCATTCTGCCTCGCTGCTGGCATTTTCCAAAGCTGCCCTTCCATTGGGGGGAAAAAAAGGACAAATGCTACAGCATTAATTTCCAAAACAATTATTACTTTATCATGTAGCTACCGCCAAAGCAATTTCATACTTTAATTTCTGACAAGCTGCAAATTTCTCTTGAGCAGCTTTTGTGCAATGTCGCTTGTAATTGTCTGTTATGGCGATACAAATTGAATAGTGTAAGGGGATTTCTATAAAACCTGACAATGTTATACTTCATTTTTCAAATTAAAGTGGAATTATCTACCTGATGTATGTCAGAATTACTCTACGTTCACTAAATTATGTTGTTAATAATGATATGGAGGGCCTGATTTATATCAGAACTCAGCAGATAGCTTTTGCTTTGTCAAGGGAAACGGCGTTTAACACCTTTTAGCGCAAGTAATGCAGTACCTAAAACTGAGATAAGTGTAATATGGGCAACGCTGCTGAAGCTGCCTTGATATAAACTGAATATGGCCTATAAGATAGGTTTCATTGCAACTGCTGGAAGCAGGAGTGGTGGAAATGCATTCTGTGGAGTGATACTTGACCATCAGAGACCTAATGGTGGCACAAAAGTTTAGACATATGTTTTACAAAAGTATTCAACATGGATCAAACCTTTAGGTTCTCGGTCATGGTGAACGTTTCTGAAAGCTTTAGATTTTAGCAGACTAAGACAGGTTGTTCTATAATATGTTCCTATATTGTGCACCATCAATCCATCCTTCAGTTTTGGAATTTTACCCAACATCTCATCTGACCACAAACATTTTAGCTGGGTCACTCAGATGGCTTCTAGACATGCTTTGATGTGTTTTTTTTCATCCAGACATGCTTTGATGTGTTATTTCTTCAGTAATAACTTTGTCCTCATACAGCCCAGTTGTATCCAGAGGTCTTGATGTCACTGACTCCGCAAGACCCCTGAAGTTGTGCTGTGGCATCTGGCCAGGCTACTGATGTCCACTACACTTCACTTGTCATTGATTTCACCTATCGCCTGGGCAAGAACTCATGTAAGGATGCTGATCCTCAGCTTCAGCTCAAATTTCAACACTATTAGTGCTTAGAAACTGGTTAATAAGATGAGTGAGCCTGTCCTAAACTAGGCTCTAAACTCATTCATTCATTTTCTGTAACTGCTTAATCCTTACTAGGGTCGCAGCACCTACACATTTTCTGTTTTGCGCCACATTCTATAGGGGCTTTAATGAATGTCTGCTTTCCTGCTGCATCACTGTCTGGTAGTGGAACTGTAACATTTTGGGTAGTGAGGGCAGCTAAGAGGGTCATCTTTATCTCCTCTGAAAGACACTTTACTAAAATTGCTGCTATAATAGAGCTGGTACCATTGTGAAAGACCATAACTGCCTGTTACATGGTTTCTTACCACTTATACCATCCAGAAAATAGTTTTACTGTACTGTAATTTATTCTCTTTTTAGTAACATAGTAATTTAATGTGTTATAATTTTTAATTTGATATTTAGATTACCATTACAATTTCAAGTAATTTTACATTACTGCTTTAACATCTATATTGTAAAAAGAAATAATAATTCCCAGTAAACTGTCAGCGGATTATAGATTATAATTGGTTAACTGTTTAATAAACATTATACAAAACAGGTGCCTTAAAAAGCTTGGTTTAATGCTACTATATATATATATACCATTGGCAGGTATAATAATATGTATCACTACTTTGACCTTACCCATAGTGCTTGCCAGGTAATGAGGGGCAGGGTCATGGGGCAAAATAACCAAGGGGATTTTGGTATGTGACCTTCAAGGGTCAACACAGAGTCATACATATTAAGGTAAAAACATGAGGTGCCACTATGGGGAAAGAGCTGTGAAAAGAAAGGATCAGAAATGGGCAATTCAATGTAACAATGTAAGTCATTTTGCTTTCACAAAATAATTGTACTAATATTTCAACAAGATGAATCTTTTTATGAAGCTTACCTGTGCATACCTGCCAATCTAAACATCTATACTCTGATTAAAGTGAACCCACTCATCATATACATGTATAATGTGGGCTGTCACCAAAGAATGAGACTGGGCTTAAAGGAGAAACAAAATGATAATCCAGTCAACATTTCCCTCCACAAAATAAAGATATAACTGATAGAATGGGGCTGGTAATGTCGTTGCGTTTGTGTGTCCTACAATACAGACGGTTAACATTTAAGCCTGCATGAGAGGAGAGACCTAAATTGGCTTTACTCTCATCTGCTGTTCAGAGTTGAATATTCAAGAGAGCTGATGTCAGTCCATGTCCTTGGGTCAGAGCCTGAGTTTGGTGTAGCACAGACAGCCAGACGGTGGACAGTTTAATATGAGGATGACCTAGAGCCACTCTAATATACCAGCCACCCTCAGTGCTACACTGTTTTTCATAATTACAACCTCTCTCCAAACATTTACCATGCACACAGATTCACAAATGCATAAGCACACAAACACAGCCAAATGTGGCGCTTGCATCACACCGTGAAGCCAACTGGAGCCCACAACGAATGGAGCACTTGGTTATGGGAATAAATCGTCCTTCAACGACTCTATGCGCGACCAGACCATTTTGGAAGCTTTATGCAGTGTTGCCAGGTTGGTGGGGACCCCTCGTTTCCAAAGGGTTTTTATTGAAACAGATTTGGCTCGGCCTGAAGCCACTGGCCTTGGTGAAGGGTTGACTGAGCAGGAGAGGACCCACAGAACAAACAGCAGATAGCGCTTGACATTTACTCTGGCTCAGTGGCTGAGTGTGCCGGTTATCAGTGGAATTGCGAGGTAGGGGCGTATCTGATGGCTTTGCCGCTGATAGAGACAGATTGTATTTGAATCTGAAATCACTGCTGCCTCTGGTAACCATATGGCATCAGAATAAAACCATCTAAAAATGCTATACACATTCATTCTCTCAGTGTCCTATAGGTGTAGGTTCAGTAATTCCTGACTGTAGTCCATCTGTTACTTTTTGAAATAAAGGTGTGAAAAAGCACTGGTTTTGGACTGAGCATTTTTTTTTATTGCTGGAAATGAACTGAGTGCGAAGAACTAGTTATGATGTAAAGATTTTACACCGAAATGTTTGTCCTTAAACCACATGTTCAAGACTTTATTTCTAAGTGGACTAGTTTGTCCTCTACCACATCTATCAGTTACATGTTTACATGTTGAAAGTCTAACTAAACTGCAACTACTAAAATAAGATGATGCAAACAAGATTGCCTTCTTGTGTCAAATCACTTTCTGCAGTACCACCCAACAAAAAAGGGCTGCACTTGTTACAAATCTCTCATATTAAACATTTTGCCAGAAATAGACGTTAGTAGATTTTTTGCATTATCTTGTAAGGCCAAATGAGCTCTTGTATTGAGAATACACATCTGAAGTGATGCTTATTGTTTAAAGGTTAATTGTTAGCTAACACTCTTTGCACAGACAACACATTTATTATGCTCACTTGCACTTTTTTGGAGGCGGGCATCTCACCCTTTATAAACCAGAGTGTTGTTTATCAATGGTTCAACTGACGGCCCGCGGGACGTCTATAGAGCTAAAAAGCTAAAGTGTTCTGACAGTGGGAGCTCTTCTTATATTAAAATTTGTCTGATATTATTCAATCAGGAACAGTCTAGTGAGGAGGGAAAAGTGTGCTTCTACATTTATTTTTTCTAAAGCAAATGAAACAAGCCTTCAATCTGTCAGTAATCCGCCGGTCACAGTGCCGCACTTCCGGGTTCACTAAGTGCAGCGCGATCGCATGGAAATAACTTTCAGCTGCACCGGATTCAGACTGATGTGTGTGTGTGTGTGTGTGTGTGTGTGTGTATAAAGAAGCTGAAACGGTGCTTTGGTGAGAATAATAGTTTATCTTCTCTGAGGAAAGTGGACTAACCGCCTTATTCTGAGTTTTTGATGATCCATGTGTTTACCGTGAAAAATCCGAGTTTGTTTCGACCAGTTTCTAAGTTTCGTGTAATATGAGTCTGATAACATTGACAAAGGTTAAAAAATGATTTAATATATTAAATAATAATATATTACTTTATTTTAGGAGAGCATCTGGCTGCCGAGAAAAACTCTGGCCCTTGGACAAATATAGTTGACGACCTCGGCCCTAAGGAGTTTATATTTTGTCTCAGTTTTAGCTCAGTTTATCTATTAACATCTATATCTGGAAAAATGTATAATGTCAGAGATGTCTTTTAAATTTGTAATGAGTGCAGCCCTTCATTCTTTTGTCAGTCTTTTTTGTCCAGAAACCCCAGTTATTATTATTTAGAGAATGGAGAAGGACCAAAGCCAAAAAACGAATCAGATTGTCATATTGTTTGTACGGCATTAGTAGTACACCCATGGGGGCAAGAACCATTATTTTCAAAATCAGTTGGGAGGTAGGGAAGAGGGTTCCCAGGAGGGTGCAATACTCCCTGGTTGAAATTTGGGGGGTCTTGGGAAAAATCTTCAAATCTGTGAGAAATGCGAAAAGATGTCTGGTGTACTCCCTGAAATACATATGTTAGTATTTGTTTAATCCGTCCTGAGCCCTCTACCCTGTCAACAACAGCAAAAAACACATTTTCTTTCATCCATCAGTTCCCTCTCACCCCCATGATAAAAATTTGGTCCCACCACACATCAGTACACCCACCAGCAAATCAAGGATATCTTGTTTATGTCCTGTTAACAGCCATTAACAAATATCTTTTAGAAATTGTACAGTAAAATGTTTTCTGGTTCAGCAACAAGGCCTGTCTCACTCTTAAATTCTTAACAACAAGAAAAAACTGTACAACATCCAGCTACCCAGCATGAGTTTAGAATCCGCTGTGTTTTTGTTTTTACGTGGCTCAGTGGAAGCTTTCCCCGGATCAGTGACATGCTACTGTTCGGCTCAGAAACAAGTGCCGCTCTGACCACTGCTGTTTGTGACTGTTGGATGTAGACTAATTTATTTACTGTGGAAATCCACCACTATGCTCTTAGCAGAGTGTACATCCCACCCAGTGTTAACACTATCAATGCACTGTGAACTTTATGAAAACTCAACCAAGATGGACATATTTTTGTCAAATTTTAACCCCACAAATCTCAAGTCAGTTCTCCACAAATTCCACTAGTGCAATAAATTCCACCTTGCAATAAACAGTGCTAGTCTGTTCATAAAAACATGGCTAGATGATGAGCACATTATTATGAATAACCTTGATTGGGACCTGTTTATGGAAGCTGCAACCTTTCAGCCCACTGAAGACTACACGGTGTTGGTGGCAAGTGTGTTGATGATCACCACACTCCCCAACTAGGAGCTGTGAATAAATGCAGAGGTGTAGACGCTGCTGAGAATCCAAGACACCGCCTTCAGATCAGGTAATAAGGCTGCCCTGAGAACAACAAGAGCCAACCTGTCAAAGGCTTTTAGAGCAGTGAAGCACGCGCATGCTCAGAAATTCCACAGCCACTTCCAGGACACTGGGGACGTACAGTGCATGTGGCAGGGCATCCAGGCCATCAATGACCACAGGGCATCTCCACCTATCTGGGTGCACTGAATCACTTTTACACATGATATGAAGTACAAAATGACATGGCAGTGAGGAAGACCTGCTGCTCTATCTGTCCAGACAGCTTTCCTGGTCATGTGCAGGCCAGATGGCAGATGTCTTCGCAGACATCTTCAGTATCTCTCTGAGCACCTCAATCATTCCAATGTATTTCCTAACCACCATCATTCCAGTGCCAAAGAAGTTGTCAGTGTCCTGCCTGAGTGACAGTCGTCCCATTGTACTCACACCCATCATCATGAAGTGCTTCAAGAGGCTCACCATGAGGCACATAAAAAGCAAAGCTGCCCTCTTCACTAGATGCCTACAGTTTGCATATTGTCCCAACCACTCAGTGGATGACGCCATTACCATCATTCCTCCCTTACCCATCCGGACGAAAAGGACACACGTGAGAATGCATTCAACGAATTCATTCCTCAGCATCTGATTGGGAAGTTGAAACTGCTTGGCCTGAACAAGCTGTGCAGCTGGATCCTGGACTTCCTGACCTCAGTTACTCAAGATAAGGAGCACCCAGCTGTGTACAGGGACCCCCAGAGCTGCGTGCGCAGCCCTCTGCTGTTCTAATTGATGATTGGGCAGCAACACACAATTCAAACCACATCATTGTTGGTGATGAAACAACTATGGTGATTTGATCAGCAGGAACAACAAGGTGGCATACAGAGAGGAGCTGCAGCAGCTAACAGACTGGTGTAGATCCACAGACCTGTCTCTCAGTGTGGATGAAACAAGAGAGATGATTTATTTTTTATTTTGCAAGCGCACAACATGATCACGCTTCACTAAACATCTGCAGAGATCATCCAGAGCATCAAGTTCCTTGGTGTTCAAATAACACAGAACCTCACAGGGACCCTCAAAAACAGCCAAGAAGGCCAAGCGGCATCTCTACTTCCTGCAGAGACTGAGGAGAGTGCAACCCCACTTAATCCTCGACACAGTCTCTACAGAGACAATAGAGAGTATCCTGTGCACATGCATTACAGCGTGGTGTGAAACCGTTCCATTTCAGAACGCAAAACCCTACAAATGATAGTAAGATGATCATCAGAGTCTCTGTCCCCTCTGTCAAGGACATTTAGATTGTATGCTCCATCCACAACACCACGAGCATTGTGGATTATCCCACACCCCTCACACACACTCTCTTCTCCCTCCTTTGTATGGCAAAATTTCAAAATCATACACGCCTCCACTGCCAAAATGGGAAGCAATTTCTTCTCCACAATCAGAATTAAATCACTCACACAGGTGCGCGCACACACACACACACTTCTCCTAACACTGAACTGTTCTGCCTGAAACAAACACCTTACACCCCAAGTGCCACTGTAAATACCTCTTCATTTATTATATAACTCACATTCTCTGTCCTATCATTATTGGCACAACCAAGCATTTATTGCCGTTTTGCTCTTTATTTTTGCATATTTAATGACTCTGCTACTAGGATACAGCACCTGTATGACTACAGTATTTATTCAAACTTCTACTGTAGCATCTTTTGCTGACTACACTAAATGTTGTACATTTACATTTCTGGCATTTAGCAGAAGCTTTTATCCAAAGCGGCTTCCATTCCAGGGGCAACCTGAAGCAACTTGGAGTTTTTAGCATGAGACTGAAATTTCTCGAAACACAACAATAAACCATGTCTGCAGTCTGTACCTGAACCATACCATCTACTTGAAGGTAAAAAAAAAATAATAATGGGCAGCACCTGGTGAAAGTATCTGTGCCTTGTAAAATGATCAATATTGGTCAGAATGTCACCTGTAAGCCTTCACTTAAAGCAAAGACAGTTTGCACATGTCAAAAGAATGAACATGTACCGTATGCCTGTTCTTTGCAGCACAGAACTTGAATTTCTTTGAATTTGCAACCAAACAAACGCATGAACAGAAAGTGATGAAGAGAGCAGAACAGTGCACGGGTCTGTCAGCGTGTTCCACAAGTAAGCATGGAATTGATATGTGTCGTAGAGGATCAGGACAAAGTAAACGGCAGCTGCAAATGTCACTCATTTACATAAAAAGAGAGGGTTGATGATTAAGAAAACATGACAGAGGAAAGCAGATGATACTTAATAAATCTCTCATTTAAAGCACATATTAGGCAGAAAATGAGTCTTAGAAATGCTTTAAATATCTAAATACTCTGGTGTTCCATTTCTTGGCCTTGCTAGTCCCTGGAGAAACGTTTATTCCTGCCTCCTCTCCTCCTCTTCCGCCTCTCCTTCCCTTTTCGTTAATTCACTCCCTGTGACTCCTTTAAGTTTGATTGCAGGAATTAGTGAAAGGATAAAGATGCTCTTGATCTCTGGCTGTGCTTGTGCTTTCTGAATGGGGCTCCAATTAACAGCTGCATACCTATTCATCTCCACACAGCCCTCAGAGACACCACCACATGCTGGATATGGGAGGAATCATGCTGATCTGAGACCAGTTTTTGCTTTGCCACATGTACTTGAAAGGTCAGGCCCGAGCTGCAAATACAGGTCATAGATCGGCTTAACAGAGTCGAGAAGCACATGCTTTTTTCTCCATAAAATGCATACACACACTCCAACTTTGCCACCTACCGCTGCAGCACTGGGAGCCTTTTGAAGTGTTCCTCCTTTACATCAGCCAAACACAAAGGCTGTGTGAATTATTGAGGCACACGGCTGCTGTAGTGCTGGCTAGCGCCCTGTCATCCCACATGCTCTTTGGCCCTTTCCTCTCTGCTCCCTCCCTCCAGCCTCCTCTCAGGGACGCTCGCTCATGCTCTCTTTCTCGAGCGACAGTGAAGCACCTGCAATAGGATTGGATTTAAAGCATTTCAGAAAAAGCTATAGCAGAAATAGTTTAGTCAAAATGTGTGATAACAAAAGTGATCCAAATGACCAACTGCATGTATTTCGACATAAATGGCTTTAAAAATCAGAGTAAACTAACATAAAATATGCCTATGTAGTCTATATTAGTCTTTAAGATTGCTCTCTCTACAGTGGAGATGTGACAGCAATAGAAAGAAGTTTAAATACTGGGGTCATTCCATGGCATCGGTACATTTTGCATCCCAGAGACATAATTGGTCATAAAATACCAGATACATGCATTATTTGAAAACATATCATCAATATTAACTCAAAATTAAGTAAATGAAAAATTATTGTCCATGGTTACATTTGCATTTATGTTGATAAAGCAGGGATTTTGGCTTTTCCCTCAATATGAAAATTATTTTTCAGCAGGACTTCTTATGAGTAAATTGTTGGAAAAATGACATTTTCACATTTGTATATTGTTCACATTTGTATCTCGTTGTTAAACAATGTTTTAAGCATGAACACGTCAACTCTATAAAATTTAAATCGTTCCAGCAGTGACATCATTTTCAGGAAGCTACATCATTTATAGGAAGAAAATTTCCAACATTTAAAACAACATTTAAGGTTTTTCTCTTCTATAATGTAGAATTTTTGAGATTGTTGTGAGTGGGGACACCGTACTGCGTCATTCCTGTTACCAATTTTTAACATATTAATTAAAATAATATTTTTTGTTTCTTGATAAAAGTGTCTTCAATCTTGTTTTATACTAAAGAATAAGCACCCAAAGTTGTATGTATACAGTCTTCCTATTAAATGGTACCTTAAAGCTTTTCCATGAAGATTGTAACTTCCTTTAATCACAGTTCTCATAATACTATTACTACTATACTACTACTACTACTACTACTACTAATAATAATAATAATAATAATAATAATAATAATAATAACAATAACAACATAAATTGTGTTGGACTGTGTTTATATGAATATTGTTAGTGAGTACTATGCTGAGCTCAGCCCCTACAGTCTTTTTGTGTATTGCAGTCTTTAAGATGTACAATAATCCCCCAGTTTTACGCGGATCAAGCGTCGCGGATTCAGTCACACACAGATTTTTTTAAAAGAAGTTTTGGGGTTTACACTATAAAAATAGTCATTTTAGGCATTTTTTAAAAACCAAAACACAACAACGTGTTTGCTGTGCAAGTGAAAGTGAAAAGTGAAAGTGACAATCTGGTCATACATGAACACACCACTGCACACAGTGTGAACAGCTCGAAATACAACCTCTGCATTTAACCCATTCACCAAGTGAAGCAGGGGGCAGCTACGAACACGGCGCCCAGGGAGCAGTGTGTTGGACGGTACCTTGCTCAGGGTACCTCAGAGGTGCCTAGTAGTCTTGGGAATCGAACCCGGACTTTCTGATCACAGGGCAAATGCCTTAACCACTAGGCTACCAGCTGCCCCAAAAAAACCAAGTGCTCTTGGAACTCTATAATTTTAGCCTTATATAGTGTATTACAGTCTATAAGTTGTATTAATTGAGTGCACTAGAAATCTACTTTTGAAACCTTCCTCAGAAAACCACCACTGGGTTCCTGAGCAAGACCCTTAACCCCAAGTTGCTCCAGGGAGACCGTATCTTTTGGTAGGTAGGGAATGGAATGCCGTAAATGTAGAAACTGATCTTGAAAATCAACATAGGGGACAGAGGGGCACAGCCTACTGGAGATTCTTTTTTTTATACTATATTTATTTACTGAGTTGAGTTTATAAGCTACAGAATTCACACCTCTGTTACACAAATTACCTTTTCAACACCTTTTATAAAGCACCATTTGAAGCACATAAGGAAACACAACAAAAGGTGGCCAGGCTGAAGTACTGCCTCGGCATGCTGGGGTTTGTTGTTATGGTATAAGCCTCCTAGAGCATGAGAGAAGTCCATATACCATCATATAAATTCACAACAAGACATTTTTATGTACAGACCCATAAAAACTTATTACATATGGCAATTAAATTGTCTGTTTGATGAGGCCTTTTTCACTAATCATATTTAGTTTGACGCCTTTTTTTTTTTTTTAGGTATTTAGACTGGAACGCTCATCTGATTCAAACAGCATAACAATGTTACAATAAGCTGCTCTCTCTGCTCAAATGAACCTGGCTATAGAGGGTAAGCTGTTCCATTTGAAACTAAGATTACATTTGATTTCAACCAAAAATGTGTAGATTGGAAATCATCAGATGTTTTTAAAAGCTTAAAATTATTTGGGAAAACCTTCCCTCATGACCTTCCTCTCGTGAATTTAAAGAGTATAAAGTAAATTGTAATAGTCTTTGAAATGTATAAGCCTTTTATATTTAATAATGATCATTTAAGATTTCAATGTTCAGATTTCGAACAGCTGCACTGCGATGCTCTGGGCAATGTTCTGCTGCGAAACTTTGAGTACTAAGTACACCCACTCATGGGAACAGTATTCTCTAAAGGTGTTGTCCTACTTCATTAGGTTAATAAGCCCTGCCACACTGGAAATATTGTCCAGGGATGGTTTGAGGAACATGGCAGAGTTTATGATGTTCACTGGGCTTCCAGGTTTCACCGCTCTAAATCTAACTGAGTATCACTGGGATGTAAAGTAAAGTAAAAATGGCCCGTTATAGTCATGTGTGAACACATCACAGTGCAGCACACAGTGTGTGATACTTTCTCTGCATTTAACCCATTCACCAAGCGAAGCAGTGAGCAGCCAGCGACGCAGCACTCCGGGAGCAGTGTGTGGGGTCGGTACCTAGCTCAAGGGAACCTCAGTGGTGTCACTAGTTGTCCGGAGATTCAAACACACGACTTTCCGACCGTAGAGACATCTTCCTAACTACCAGGCCACCAGCTGCACTAGACCCCTCACTGCAACTTACAGGACTGCTAAGATCTTTGTGCCAGATACCACAACACACCTTGCCTTGACGTGCTATGCCTTGACGTGCCAGAGCTGCTTTGGTATCATGAGAGGGACCTACACATTTTTAAGCAGGTGCTTTTACTGCATATTGCCTTTAAGGCACTCTTGGTGGGCTGCCAATGCTGCCAATTAATTATTAAAATGCTTCTACTAAGCAGAGAAACATGCATTCTAACATTGCTCCTTTTTCTTAGCTGGTCCCTGAAAATGTGCATGTTGGAACAATGTCAGTAAAACTGTATGTGTCCATCACATCTTTTCATCTAACAGAAGCTGTAGGAACATAGTTGGACTCTTCCTAGTATAAAAGTGCTTCATAGTGTCCCTATTTGTTCTCTATCTCTCTCTCTGCTCTCTCTCTCTGCTCTCTCCCAGTCTCCTACCTTCTCTGTCTGTGTGTATCACTAGAAGACAAGAAGAGACGGCGACAGCCACTTCCCAGCAGCCTCGGTCCCCAGAGCTCTCGTTAAGCTGGCCTTCAGAAAAGCCAGCAAAATTACAGTGGTAGAACAACACTCTCTTTGACATGGGATTTTTCAGGGCATAGTTACACAATGTCCTGAAAAAGCCCATGGACACACACACACACACACACACACACACACACACACACACACACATATATATAAAGATGTGTGTGTGCGTATGTACAGATATATGTATATATAGGGAGAGAGTGAGACAGAGACAGAGACAGAGGAAAAGAGAGACAGAAAATGAGAGAGAGAGAAAATGAGTGAGAGAGAGAGAGAGAGAGAGAGAGAGAGAGAGAGAGAGAGAGAGAGAGAGAGAGAGAAGCAGATAAAAAGGAAAACTCTACATAGAAAGCAGGTGGTACAGTGCGCAAAGAAGAGACCGACACACTCCAGGAAAAACAGCACATAGGACAGGTTGCAGTAAGAACGGCAGTCAGGGGAGTGAAGAGAAGAGGAAAAAGAAGAGCAGATAGCATCATGCAGTAACACCCAACTCATTAGACCTTTTGTAATATGCTGAACAGTCCCAGAGAGGGCCTGACAATTAACTCACCCATTATATCCAATTAATTAAAAGATATATCTTACAGGGACATCTCTTTATGCTATTTCAGTCAACCTTATTTGTAAGTCATGGTTCAACGTTACCCTCCAATGCGGTGAAAGGGGACAAAAAGGAGGGGAACGAAGCGAGTTTGAAGGTTCCACATGGCTGAACACAGTCATCAAGCGTGTGCTTAAATAAGAGCAGTGTTAGTACAGCGGGCTGCTGGAGAACGCTCTATTCGGTCACAGTAGTTAGTTAACTTTTTTTCCTTAAAAAGACACACCGTTCAAGCACTGGCGCAGTGCCTCGTGTTAATAAAGTCCAGTCACTTTTGCGAGATGCTTGATTTCATGTTTTAATGTATTTCAATAACCTTGTGAGCAGGTGTGTACTTTTGCTAACCTTGTATGTCAGAGAAGATTGATGGCTGATATTAAAAGGCTCATGTCAACCTGAGGACATTTGCAATTTGTTGGCTTTTACGTGATGTGATTTTTACTAAAGTCAGAAGCAGTCAAATATTACCAGAAGCCCAAGCTTTTTAGGAGGTAAAGCGAACAAATATTAGTTAGTAATTACCCGAAGAAGGCTTTTTGAGACAGTCCTGGTATTGGTATTCAGGTCACACACACACGCACGCACGCAGGCACGCACACACATTTTTCCTTTCCTAACCAAAACTTTCAAAACAGCTTTGAGTTTAAGCTTTGAAAATAAACTAATGAGCATTATACGCCCTTATTAGCTGCTGAAAAAGCCATTAGGTGACAGCAAATTACATAAATGAAAACCTATAACCAAATAACTAATGCATATTATACGTTACTGGATGAAGAATATGCGCCACATACCGGAGTTAGAGCCGGCTGCTCTATTTTTATGACAAGGCAGCGCATAAAAAATAGCAATCAAAAAAGTGTCAAGTTCAGTCAATGACAGCAAAATGCATGTTATGCAAAACGCATGCATAATTGAAAGCAGCGCTATACATCAAAAGAGAGAACAACCATTTTTCTGCATGTCACAGGGAGCTATAAATCAGGACTGGTCATAAATTAGAAAGAATGCTCAAACCAAACAAAAACTGTATGAGGCTACCTGGAGCGCAATGAGAGAAAAATAAGGCAATGCTGGTTTAATGGCGCCATAAGCCAAGAACAGCATCCAGCATGGCCTGACAGTGACACATTATGTTCTAACTGCCCCAGAGTGAGTTCCACCAGCTGCTCGAGGTGTTTGCAAAAACAGTCTCGCAAGAAAGACGGAGCGACAGTTGAATGTATTTTGGGAGTGGCATGTGCATTCACTCATCCAGATTAACTGGCATTGTTGTACAAAATGAGAGAAACGTACCCCAGGAAACTGCCTGCTAGTAAGTCAAAATCAATAAAAAAGCACATTAAAAGCGTTTTAAAGTTTTTCCACAGTTCGACAGAGAGTGTGATGAAAAGGCCCTAAAAAGACATAAAGGTTTACAGCAGAGCACCCAAGTGGTGGAACTACAAGAACAGTTCAAATAACCCATATACAGTGGCCATTATTGGCACCCAGTGTAAAAGGTTTTTAAAAATCCACCTCACACTGACAAAAAATATAAATAATGCAACATTTAAAAGAAATTCAGAAAAAAAAACAAATAAATAATCAAGAAATAATTACTTTCAACAAAAACACTCCTGACACAATTACTGGCCTCTCTGTATTTAAAACTTTGTACAATCTCCCATTGCCAATAAAACAGCACTGGCTCTTCTCCTATAACCTTTTATAAGGTTGCAGAACACAGAGTAGGGCATCTGAGGCCATTCCTCTTCACAGAATTTCTCCATTTCTCCTCTTCACAGAATTTCTCAGGTTTCCATGGCAGAAGCTTGAGTCTGGGAACAGCTTTGTGTTGATCTGGACATTTGCATTGGATCATTGTTTTGCTGGAAGATCCAATGACTCCAGTTTTAGTTTCAGAGGCAGCCAGATTTATGAAAAATGTCCTGGCATTTCATGGACTCCATTATGGCAGATACCCTAACAAGGTTTCCACAGCGTCCAGGTTCTGTGATCAGTCCCAGAAAATCACAGAACTCCACCATATTTACAGTTGGGTTAATGGTGTTTGCATTATATTCTTTTTTTACACCAAAAAAACTACAATTTTGTTTAATCAAACCACACAACAGGTTTGCAGTCGGAGCTGTAAAAGCGTTTCACAAACCGCAGGCGCTTATGTATGTGGTTAAGTGGCAGAAAACACTTTGGCATGTAGGACGTCGTGTGGTTGTGGTTTCTTAATAAACTTTTTCTTATACTGTAATTTACCAACTTTTGGGATTTTTTCCCCCAATGCGTTATGAATATGTTAGCCATGTCAAACAATACATTCAATAAGTTTTAATAATATTTTTAAAATGTTATTTCATGTACTGTTTCTTTCAATGGTTCTTTATAAGTGAAGGAGGACATTCACTGCTGGATTAGGCTGCTTATGCACTTAAACATAAAAACCCGGGATGAGGCTGTGCAGGTGGATTGCAGACCGGATTTCTAGACTTTCATACTTCTGTCTTGGGTCTTACATTCATCATTTTGAAAATGAATAAATAAAGAAATAAATAAATACATTTGGCCAACAACCTAGTTGTTATTTTGACATTTGTGTGTAGTTTCCCTGTTCGGCCTAAAAGAATAAAGGTTCACAGCCGGCCAGGGATCAAATGATACTTATGTTCAGGTGTTTGGGGTTTACACTGGATCTCAAATAGACTTGTGTTCACCCCAGTGTTGGTTCTCCCTCACACTATCCCGTGTTTGTGTTTCGTTCAGGTTCATCCTTGCTTTGAGTTCTGGCCATCACACCGTTTTTGTTTTTGTATTAAAAATAAAGAAAAGGAAGAATGAAAGTCTGCATGTGCATCTCTTGCCTGAGTGAACAGAGCCCATAAGGGACAGTGCACTATTGGGTGAAAAGTTAAATTGATTAAAATGTGACAAAAATGCGTTTGCCTAAAACCTGTATAGACCAAATTATAACAAAAGCAAATTTGCATTTCAGTCACTAAGACTAAAACTAAAGCTAAATCAAAATCACTTTGCCAAAAGGAACACTGCTTATAACAGGTATTCTGTTTCTGGAAAACTGAACATGCTGAACTTCAACGACACATATCCACAGTAGCAACACTTTTATGAGGGTAAAAAAGAAGTGTTTGACAGACTGGGTTCAGTTTTGTATAATGATGCATTTAGAAAATGATATATCACCAGCTCCACCATGAATTACTATTATTATTGCTAATTATTGCAGTAAATCATATGTGCTAACAAACTTCAGCAGGAATTGTATTTAATTATTTATGGTCCTATTAGCATATATATCATATGTTCACACATATGAAATGTTATTCATACACCTAATGTTATCAGTGACTAAAATATTCCGTTTTAAACATTTACAGTGACAGCTTTCTATGTGCAATAGCCTTATGATGTGCAGTATCATGTGAGTTCTATCTCATACTGTGCAATATAAGTTGAAGTTTTTTTAAAGAGCACATTATCATTCACAAAAAGGCATTCTGTGTAGTTTACAAGAATATAATAAAAAACAAAACGGAATAGATTAAATTGAAAAAATAATGAAGAAGCTAAAGAACAAAATTACAGAAATAGCTAAAAGGACATATTTAAAAATAGGTGGAGTAGACAAAAGTATTGCGATGCCTTACACCAATAGGCACTTTAATGCCATTGCATTCAAATCCTATATAACTGCTGTAACAGCTTTCACTACTCTTGGAAGGCTTTCCACAAGATTTTGGAGTTTCTGTGGGAATTTATGTCCATTCATTCTGTAGAGCATTTACGAGGTTAGACACTGATGTTGGATGAGGAGGTCTTTCTCGCAGTTTCCTTTCCAGTTCATCCCAAAGGTGCTGGATGGGGTTGAGGTCAGGACTCTGTGTGGCCAGTTCCTCCACACTGAACTCCTCCAGCTTGTCTTTATGGAGCTCGCTTTGTGCACTGGGACACAGTCCTGCTGGAATAGAAAAGTGTGTCCACAAAGTTGGAATCATGGTGTCCAGAATGTCTTGGTCTGCTGAAGCATCAATATTGAGCCCTTCACTGGAAGTAAGTGGTCTAGCCCAAACTCTGAATAACAGGTGTGTCCCAATATTTTTGTCTACATAGTGTATGTTGTCTCACTCAATGCACAGCACTCTCAACCTGGGAGTGAAACGAAGTTACAACCAGGAAACCTGATAACACAGAATTCTACTAAGTGCATCTTCAGGTCACTGAGCAATCACAGAGACTGTTCTGACCCCATACTATAAAACACAGTTTTCCTTACAATTTGTTATAACTGAATGTTTTATTGGGGTCTCCATATAAAACTGTATTTATGGATATATATTTATAAGCAGCTGTCAGACAAAAAGTGGGCCTCTCGTTCACTCTCACTCCCTCCATCTCTCTCTCTCTCTCTCTCTGGCTTTGTTGAGTGTGTCACTCTATATGTTGTGGACCCAAGACAGCTCTGACACAGTGATTCGCCATGAAAAGCCAGCAGGAGACCAATATCATTGGGACTGCTTGTGGGTGTGTGGGTGTTCGATTTAAGACACCTCATTTTATTTCATTTCTTTGCTGCAGAATTTCATGTTTGATAGAGCTATTTTCTTTTTCCTGTTACCACATGCTGACTTGCTTTGAAGTTGACAACAAAGTGGCCTTGGTTTGGAAGCGAGCTGGAGGAGGAACTTAAAGAGCTTGCCATTTAGAGAGCTGATAACGGGTGCATGAAGCACCCTCATTGCATCCTAAAGCTTTTCCTGTCCTGCATTCAGTATTATTATGGCCAAACAAGAGCCACCAGTCATATCTTTAGGAAAATAGGCCGTGAGAAATGTTTTGTGTCTCTTATTTGATTGAATAGGCTCAGGAGTATTCTGGATTAAACATTTAGACAAAATGTGCCCTCTGTCACTTCCATTTTCAAGGGCAATTAATCAAAAATGGACAGTGTCTTGAAAATCCAGCATCTCGGATTAATCAGAATTTCACTTTGATTGCTGGTTTACAAACAAACTTTAGAATATAATGCTAAATAGGCAGACAGACAGACAGACAGAGATAAATAAATAGATAAGAAGGGGGTTATGAAACACTGGAGAATACTTTTAAGGCATAGGATTGGAATTCCCCAGTTCCATGGCCTTTCTCACAGTGATGATCTACACCCTTAAAAATAAAGACTCCTGAATGGTGCTTGGCTTGGATGTATGTGGAGGTTCCATTAACTTCCATTAAAAAAAGATTCTTCACACTCATACATGACATTTACAAAAAACTTTTCCTTTAGAGGTTCTACAGGGGACAGAAACATTGCTCTGTAGCATTGTTTCAAATAATGTTTCTGCCTCCTTTATTTTGTCTGTACGGCATTAAACGCCTCAGGCATGATCATATTAAGAGAAATTTGAAGAAACGGATACAATTTACAGATCATGTCAGATTTCTTCAGGATCAATGTAGAAGAAGTACTTTGAGGTTTATAAAAGTCCTTTTAATTGGTATATCCTTAAAGAGGTTTGGAATGATTTTCCACAATTTTTGAATGATTCAATTGATAAAATGTAAGCAAATGAATTCAAAGTGGTTTGCTGTGAAATTCTCTGTTCTAGAGAAACTTACTAAGACAGAATTGTTGCAACAGTTATATGAACTAAAAGACTGAAAGCCTCCAAAAGCTATTTCACAGAAAGTTATTACATGAAGTGGATACAAATGCATTGACAGATGCCTGAGACATGGTTTCATAATAGGCAAGACATTGTGTGGCACTATTTTATCATTATCAGCATGAGTCATATTATAACCGGGGTACATTGCATAGAAATCGTGTGATATCACAATGCAAAAATGTGACAATAGGCGCTGTGGAGAATACGTGTCCTATTAATTATAATATTTGATGTAACTGCATTATTTATAGCAATCAACGACCCAGTCCAGTACATTCATATCATGCACCACCCCCTTGCCTTCCAGCTCTAGATTTATTAGGAGAACTTGACAGAACTAAATACGGTCAGAATTTTTGTTCATTCAATCTAAATCTTGTGAGTACAGTATATTGAATTGTTTTCAGTTTTACTTTCTTGAATATATTGTGAGTGCATCCAATTGCGAGCGCTGCACTGACTATCCAACTGGATCATAACTCATTTAATACATTTAAAAACATGGTTGACTGGTGGCTTTGGAAAGTAGATCAAATGACTACCTCACCTCTGTAAGCAGAATTATGTTACACCTGGGAACCCGTAGCAGAGGGTGGCCATGAGGGGTCGCCTTTGGGGGACATTGAGGGTTGGGCCTCATTCCGAATCCAAGGCTGGTTAGGAATGAGGTCCTTATCTGTAAGCAGGTGTTAGTAGTCATGGGGTGTATATATGTGTGCTAGTGTGGGGTCATGGTGGTGGGTTGTCCCTTACGTCACCGTTCAGGCTGTTTGTGTCAGGCCATCGAGCCAGTTTCAGTTATAGTGTGAAATAAAACAAAGAAAAACAATGGAAGACTGCTATTGTGTTTCCTGCGTGTTCGAGGAGCAGCCAACCGTAACAAATGATCCCTATCACAACTGGAAATCAGTCAGTACGTCCTTTTACAATCAACCATTTCACTTCAAACCAGTTTATGTGACTTTATTCACGATCTTGAAGAAAGAATTATCCAGAAATTTTGAGAAATTACTAGAATCCCTCATTAAAAAACAGAGCATGTAATATTTCTAGCCCAGTCATGCATAACCACAGTTTTTGTGGTCCATCATCCTGATGATTGCTCAACACACCTGGCTCTAATGATCAGATGTTTTTAAAGACCTTCATTAACTAGATAATGTGTCATAGAATAGGGCTAGAAGTTAACTCAGGCCCAGCATTAAGCCCCCTGTTCAAAACAGGGGCATCAAACTGGACTCCCTGAACACTTCCCTGCAGAAATTAGCATTCTCTAATTAGTCGACTGGCTGAAAACACTCATGCCCTGTCAACAAAAATGCAGAGGTAGCCACTGATGTTTGTACTGTAAACTTAGTACATTTTACTTATTGAGCAGTCATACTAGCACTACAGGTTCAAATCCGTTTTAATGTTTTACCTTCATTAACAGATTGAAAGGAAAAAATTATGACTGCAGACTCTTTGTTGCTTGTAAACCGAAAATAAATGTATTTTGTTGAAGTAATACACTAACACTTATTACAGCATTTGTACTTACTCGCAAGTCATAAGTGCCAAAAACAGTCATTTGAAATGACATGATTCGGTTCATGAAAGATGTCTATGTTCTAATAATGATGGCAGGCCAGCGTGGCTTGACACAGCAAAAAAGGCCGAAACCATGATACCACTACCATGTTTCACTCAGTCCTTGGACTGACTGAAAGCTCCGGACTCTAATTTCACCTTTAAATTAATCCTAATCCTAGATGTTCACATACCTTTGCCACACACACACATATATATATATAAATAATTGGGTCATTTTGGAACGCTTCCTAAAACATACAGTCATGGACATGGTCACAATCTGATTTTTTTTGATAACCAAACTAATAGGTTTACGCGTAAATCCCCACAATAACACAGAAAATGCAAATATTCTTCACCTGTTTTGCTTTTTTGTGGCAATAAATATATTTTTTCTGGATGTTTTCACACATTCGTTCACCTTGCCGCGGTGTCCCAATACTTTTATCTCGCAACCTTCGGTTGCAGATCTCAGCTGGGAATTTAAATTAAAAGAGACAAATACGGGTTTACCGTTACATTTTCTTAAAGGGTAATACATTAAACTGAGTTTAAAATTAAATTAAAACGTGTTCTGGTAGCAGATTTGTCATAGATTACACTATAAAAATAGCAATTTTTTTAACCAACACAATATACGCGGGTACTCTTGGAACGAAAAGCGGTAGATTGCTGTATACCAATCAGCCATAACATGAAAACCACCTGCCTAATGTTGTGTAGGACCCCCATGCTGCCAAATCAGCTCTGATCCATTGCCTTAATTGCAATGTGCACTCCACAAAAAAGAGTGGGAGGCGGGGCCTCCAGGTTTCAGACAAGTTTGTCCAGTGTGTCAAATGGATTGAGATATGGGGAATTTTTGGTGCCATTTCTCCACAGGTGAGCAATGCGCATGTACCCAGTCGTCTACATGATGTAAGACTAGAAGTGGTTCATTAAACCAGGTCACCTTCTTCCACTGGTCCATTGTCCAGTTCCGATGCTCACATGCCCATTGTAGATATTTTGGCAGTGGTCAGCAGTCAGAGCATGGGCACTCTGACTGTATGTATCAAGCTGCAATGTACTGTGAGTTCTAGCGTCTTTCTTCCATAGGCAATGTTACAGAAGTGAGTTCTGATTAATTACATTATGATTAATTATATTAATACATGTATCTTTACCTTGTGCCCTTAAGTTCACAATGTTCTCTTTGTGCCCTTGTGACTTTGCTCCTAGAAGATAGGGATGAGATATTTATAGAACTGTGTATATATCACTTTTACTCTGACTCTTTTGTCTGCCCGTTACTTATCTGTCCTTTGTTATGGTGTGGGCCAAGTAAGACTGGGCCATTATTTACATCCTCTTGTCAGATGAAAGTATACTTAAGGTCACACTGATTTTCTATTGAGAAATGCTTGTTTCCTGATTATACCTTTACCGTTTGACTAGGTATGTTGTTTCTGTGATAGAAATTGCCACCGGAGTTCAAACAAGGCTCCATCGAGTTGTTCCACCAAGTCTGCTGTAAGAACACCTTGGTGAAAGAGTGTTTTAGGCGAATACAGTTTTAATTCATAATGCTTTTCAAACTGTTATCTCTGAGGTTCTTTTCTGGTCAGGAAACTCCTCTTATGAAAATTTTAACTAATTGGGACCTCCACCAGTCCCAATCAGTTAACCCCCACTTTTTACAGAGAGTCTTTATTCAGAAAACAGAAAAAAAAATCCACTTTAGACAGAATCTGCAACTGCTGATTTGCGTTACTGGGGTTACTGTATATGTCTTCCATAATATAGGCCTTTTTTCTTAGTCCCCACATATTGTTTAGGACACATTAAATAAAAGAATGGAGATCAAATGTTTCAATGAATCTTGATATGTTTCTTATTTTGCTTGAAAAAAAGAAAGATATCAAGGCACATGCTCATGTTGTTTCAAACTTGCCACTTGACAGATGATTCAGAACTAGGTGACAAAATAAAGAGGATCTCTCACTGTGTGAAAGCTAGTAAAACGACAGCTGTCCTACTTGTCAGTCAATTTAAATCAACAATTACATCAATCTTCCTCTCAAGAAATGAATGACGAAATGCAGTAGAAGTCACATCAAGCCCCCTTCCTGTTGAAAGTTTGATAGAACCTGGACTATGTGTTTGTTCTCTGAGTGAATCTGTGGATCTTATTTCTAATCACGGTGAAGATGGTGCTTAGCAGTGCAAAAAAACACGGTGATGGAGCAAACAGCACTTAGAAAGCAAGAGGCAAGAGAACATAAAACAGAGGAACGACTGAAAAGAGTGACCAAATGGGAGCGAGGGAATAAAATGGCTCACATTGTCAGGCAGTCGCCGTGGAAACAGGAAAAACACGGCTCACTGCTTTACACACCCAAACGTGGCCATACCAATGTGTGTGTCCCTACAGTCCCTTATGGTAATGATGATGTGCAGGAAAGTGTGTGTGTGAGTGTGTGTGTGGGGGGGTGAGATTCAGGTGCTCCAGCGAGACAAGATTAAAGCACACACACTGCCATCAAACACCCATACAGCAGAAAACACACACGGCGGTGTGCTTTAGAGTGGCAGGGTGCAGACACACAAAGCACAACACACACATACACACATGCACACAGGACCAAAGCCCTGTGCCACTGTGGAACACACAGGCATGATCAGCTGGCGAAGAAAGTCCTTGATGACAATTGCTCATGAAGCATGAACAGCAGCTTCAAACATTTCAAACAGATCTAAGGCTGAACTGGTCCATATCCATTTTATCTTATAACCTTGCCTTTATACAATGGAAGTGAAAAACAATTGATTTTTTTACGGAGAATCACTAAATCCCTATTCGCATTAATTTATCAACTCCTCTGTAAATAAAACTCTCACATCCAAACAGCAGTCTAAGGACAGCAGGACAAGCAAGTTTATAGTAAGTAGTATTTTCTTTTTTTTTTTTTTTTATAAGTAGTATTTTCTACAAATTCAGATGTTTGATAGTAGAGATAATATTGGCAATATGAAGTTACACTTTATGCCAATCACGAATTAGGGGATGGAAATGAACTTCGACCACCAAGACTAGGTAAGTGGTTTATAGACTTCCAAAGCATCATTGTTTTGCCATTTGAAAAGTTTTATTATAGATGCACACACTAGGAGGCTAAATACAGCAAGCAGCAGTGATCAAAAACCTTTTTTGTTTTTGCTTCTTTTTTTTGTTGTTGCTTTTTCCCCCCTAAGTGTGCCTTTAGAATCACAGAGCTGTGCATCTGCATGGGACTAAAATGATCAGACCACCACTGAGTTTAGTGAAAAATACTAAGTAATTGGGCCTGTAGGAGGGAGAGAAACACAGACATGGCTGATCTGGACAGAAACAAAATCACACAGTAGCACCGGTTAAAAAAAAGGAAATTACCCTCGGACCCTATATACATTTAATCCCATCCAAATAAAAGAAGATAGGAAAAACCTTAAAATGGATGCAAACTAACTTGGAACTTATTGGCACAAAATAATTATTGATAACATGTTATCACCAATATCATAAACCAGTCATTTAAATGATTGAGTTTTAATAAGTGGTTCACATTACTACTTATGTGGATATTCTACATGTTTTACTATTCACAAGGATTCATGATTAATTTAACTAATAAAGTCCACAATCATCTTTGTCCGACAATAAATCTGATATTAGGCAATGAAAATATGTCATACCCATATAACTAAAGATTACTCTGCCAGCCCTCAGTCCCGAATGAGATTTGTTAGCCTAGTGTTATTCCACTCATAGTAGAAAACTGAGCGGCGCTCTAAGCTGAGGTAAATAACCTGGCATCATTACAATTGTCAGCATGGATGAAATCATGCAGATTTTATTTCTTACCTTGGTTTGTGACTGTTTGCCACAAAACGAAGACAATTGGCTTAGACAAGGAATAAAGAAGCAACATTAGGCTACTGCTAATGCTAACATTCAGTCAACAACACTGGTGTAACCATAGCGACCACCAATCAGTAACCTCAAAGATGTACACGTCAAGAATGTACAAGAATGGTACCGGGTACCAGGTACTAGATTTTAGTGATGGAAAAGCAAAAAGAGTGAGGAGAATTGAACCGAACTGACCTGGTACCAGTCAGTGGAAAATCCCCATAAGTCTCTGGATCTGAAATAACTACTGTACCTCGCCTACAGCTTAATAGATTTAAATGCTGTGAGTCACTCCCTATTTGGAACATTCATTTTTTTGTTAATTTAACAAAAACATAAAAATGTAACGAAAATGTTGCATTCCTAACTACCAAACATATATGATGGCTTTTTTAATCAATGAAAACTTAACAATATACTCTACAGCAATTTGGGTACTACACAACTATCATTACTGCTACTGAGTGCTGATTGGTTGGCGAGCTGATCAACTTACTGGCTGAGTGACACACTTTACACTCACTGATGTCTTAAATGTATAAAAGCTTTCATTAGAAAGCCTTCAATCTGGACTGGAAACACATTACAAACTGACAGAGGTATTGAAATGTCATTCTCTGCTGGGAAAATGAACGCATTAGTCTGTATAGAAAAGTGCCATTAACCTCTTACAAATTACATTTTGCACAAAATCTCGATGGGAACCTATTCATTTTGGATCATGTGGGAGCAAACACGTGTGTTATTAATAGGGCAGCAAGTTATCTGTCATAATTTGGCAATAGTAATAATCATGTCCTATTTATGCACAAACAATATATTGCCCATTCAGTGTGTTGCCATATTGCGCATCTCTAGCAGAAAGAAATAAAATGTTACTGCAACAAGACCCTTTTCCAAGTAATTTCTATCGGCCCATTTACAGCGTAACCCCCTGTGGCCGATGCAATAACACGGCTATTTCTGCCTTTTAATCTGCACTTCTCTGTTCCACAGAGCATTCCACAAAGCTCTTCTTGCGTTGATTTCATATGTAAAGAACGTCACGCTAGTTGCGCTTTAAAGCTACTCTGATTAAATAAAACATCAAATAGCTCTTACAGCTTTGAATGAACAGTTGTGCCCAATAATAAATCAAACCCTACCTGAGGATACATTTCACTCTGGTCATTATGGATGTGCATATCTCCTCTAGTGGTGGTTTTAAATGGGGCAGCTGGTGTCCTAGTGCTCATGAAGTTGCCCCTGCAATAAGAAAGGTTGTGGGTTCAAATCCCAGGACTGCTAGTAGCAACACTGATCGTCCCCACACACTGCTCCCTATTGGTGGCAGCCCCATGCTTCACTTGGTGAATGGGTTAAATGCAAAGAAAGATTTTCACACTTCAATCTGTGTGCTGTGGTGTGTTCATGCATGACTATAAAGGGCCACTTTACCTTACAGACACCAGCAAAAGATTCAAAGAAGGGTCACTGGCTAATGGGTTAGAGCTCAGCTGGTGTTTTCAAACGATGCAAAACAATAGAAGCTGGGGGATATTTACAAGGAATGGTATTATCTTGGTGTTGCTGGGGGTCTGGTGGCTAGGAAGTTGCCTATGCAATTGGAAGATTGTAGGTTTGAATCCCAGGACTGCTAGTGGCACAGCTGAGGGACCCTTGAGCAAGATACCTTCCCCACACACTGCTGCATCACTGGCTGCCCCCTTCTTAAATTGGTGAGGGGGTTAAATGGAAAGAATTTCACACTGTTCACACTGTGTGCTGTGCTGTGGTGTGTTCTCACGAGACAATAAGGGGCCACTTTATTACCTCAGGGATAGGAAAAGACAACTATGGGTGTTGAAGACTGCCTCATACTAATCCATCATACTTCCATTAAGCTTTATTTTAATGATGTGAGGGTATTGGCTCTCACACATTTTTCTCTGCTGTCCATCCACAGTTTCCCAAAGCAGTCCAACAGGTTCTCAATAGAGCACTATGACATCTTGTCAATTTGTCAGGAAACCAGTGATTTTATGGTTTTTCTCCTTAGACAATAAGAATACTGTAATGGTTTTTAAACTAATCCCAAATCTGCTATATCTTGAGTGCTGTTGTTTACCACTGACAGTAATTTCCTTGTACTTAGTAAAATAACAGGAAACTCAAGGACTCAAAACACACAGAAACAACTGGTCATTGCTAGTGCTTTTGTTATCAGAATGTGTTTTCATGTATAAAGAACAGTGTATGTGTGTTTTGAGTCAGTGGATATCCTGTCAAAACAGAGCAGGAACATCAGAAAAATGACAGAAAACATATTGAAGTAAAATAAATAATTAAATGGATAGATAGATGGATAGATAAATAATAGAAAACCTGTTGACTGTAAAGTCAAAGTGCCATCTTGAAGCAGCTGCCCACTGATTACTGGTTTTGAGTCAATACGTATTTAAGAAAAATTACTGTCCATTACCTGACACCTAGGATGCAGATTCTGCAGCTAGAGGTTAGGCTGAAAAGCACTAGAAACATTCCTTAAAATAATGGGTCCTGGAGTACCCCTGGCATTGCACATTTTAGTGTTTTCCCTATTGTAGCGCCTGCATTTCAGCTGGTTAATGAGCTGATTATTTGGCTCAAGTGTTCTAGAGCTGGAAAAAACACTAAAATGTGCAGAACAGGGGCGTCATCCATAACCAGGTTTAGGCACATGTAGAAGCAAGCCCCCACAAAACTCAACAAAAACAACAAAACAACAATGTGTGCATATGCGCCTGAGCTATTCATTTTGACGGTCATTTAAAAAAACTTTAATATCTTGTGCCTCTGCAGAAACATACCAAACCAGCACCATGTAGAATACACGCAGAAAACAACTGCTTGATCACAAAGAGACAAGCGCCACAGCGTGAGCCAATTAAATTTATCACATGCGACTGCATGCAGCCGAGATGAGGCCGAAATTATGTAAATAAAATGCTGATTTAAAACATACTAATCAAAAACGATAACTGCGTGAATTATTGTCCTGGACTCTAATAGATAGTTTCCTTAGCCCTGTGTGCTGTCATGTTGCATTTATCTACAGAGACGCAGGTTTAATTGCACTTGCTGTTTGCGAGTGTTGGCGGCTATATAAATAAACACATGCGCGAGACCTAATGGAAATGCCATATCACATGAATAATTATGAATGCAGAAAGCAGGCCTTACCAGCTTCGAGGTCGACCAAGCACCGCTGGGCTGAATTTCAGAACGCTGCTGTATTAGGTCTGGTCTGCTCTACACAGTCTATAGGACTAAAAATGATAGATCTTCGCCTAAATCCCATCACTGGCTTGCAGAGAGCCTTAAGCAAACATGGCCTACTGGCTCTAATCATATCTGTTTGTGTGATTATGTGCTTCCAGGGAAAGAGCCGTCCACTATAGGTCAAACCAGAATATTCTATAATTACACCAGTAAACTGAATGTAATGTGGCACATGCAGAATCTGCCACACGAGTGCCCCATTTGTTAATTAAAATATAAAGACTACAAGACTAAAGCACATTAGTTTGAAATTTTCAGTTCATTTTCCAAACAATAGCTTTAAATGTTTGGTTAATAGTCATTTGCTAGTACTTTGGGTATATTTTGCAGCCTAATGTTCATTAAATTATCTTCTCTAGAATGAGGAGTCAGTTTTTTGTATAATAATGAATAGACTCTTAGGTCCAGACGTGATCTAGTAATGAGAATGTCTATATCTGGGGACAACCATGAGAAGTTTTGCACTAAATGTGGGTGAAAAAATAAATGTAGAAAAAGAACAGACTAACACACTAAACAACAATTGCCCATTGTTATTTTTTTAAGGATGTAAGGTTTTTTGAATCTTAACAAGTGTACTGCAATTGTTAAATAAATAAGCAGATATTTTTACACAAAAATAGCCTACAAACAATAGTCCACAATATGATTTAACATCCTTTTTTAACACCAGTTTTTGGTCTTTATGTATAAACAGTAATCCACCAGTTTTATGCGGATCAGAGTTGTGGATTCAGTCACACACAGATTTTTTTGAGAACCAAACTCATTGTTTTACGCAGAAATCCCCACAATAACACAAGGGGACTGTAGCTGACCTGGAAGCACTTTTTTTGAATTACACACCAGGGTTGAGTCCCCATGCTCCAAACGGGATTTCTCCACGATGCAGGTGCAAGCACTCAGACACAAGTTCGGTAGATCTCCAGGAAACCTTTCCACGAGGCCTCATTTGTATTTTTATCCTGAGTAGATCAGGGGTTATTCTCCAAAAACCATTCATCTCACCACAGTGCCACAATACTTTTATCCCATGACCTTTCGAGTTGCAAATCTCGGCGGGGAATTTAAATTAAAAGAGGCAAATAGGGGTTTACCTTTATATTTTCTTTAAGGGTAATGCATTAAACTGAAATACAGAAAACAGAAATTATGTGTGTATATATATATACAGTATATATATATACACACACACAATGAATGCAAATGTCTAAATATGGTTTCTAAATATGGCTTCAGGTTATAGTGTTGAATGTTTTCTGAGCAAAATCTAAACCATTTTGTATTTAAATGGATAAAAAAATTCTCATTTATATATAAATTTTGGAAATGTAGAAGTGTTTTGATGGAAAATGAAGGTTTAGTCACTGACCCGTGCAGTCACTGATGCAAATTATACAATAACCTTACGATGCTCTGCACTCACCGATGAGTCTCATGTGTTTGATCACGGTGGAGCTGCAGTCTATGTATGTGGCAGCAGTGTGTGTGTGTTCTGTGAGTGAGTGGACGCTTCATCTCAGTGATGACCACTGCAGCCTCTGCTCATGGCTGGATCACGGTCATGAGGGAAAATAGAGATTTTTGTAGACAAGGAGACAAAGCGAGAAAAAGAGAGAGAGAGTAAGAGAGAGAGAGCGAGAGAGGGAGAGAGAGACATGAAATCCATCATAAACTCATCGTCATTGTCCACTGGAACACAAGTGGACACTCTTCAGCCCTGCTTTCTTATTCTTTTAATGACCATAGCCAGACCATTTCTAGCAATTTTGCGCCCAGTTTGTTCCCACATTACGCACACATACACACTCACACATTCACACACATACACCCACACATACACATGTGCGCAGACACAAAAGGGGAGGACATTTCAGACTGCATAGCTGTGGATGACTCATTGCATTAGAAGAGTTCTTCTTCCATGCCATTTTAACGCAAACAGTTGTGCATTCATCAGGGAGAGTGCAGTGGTCATTTCAGTCCAATTTTGGAGTGACCACAGCAACTGAAAGAATAAAATAAGGCGGAGAGAAGAAACGGAATAAAAGCTGCTTCAATGCTCCAGCAAGAACACAAGGAGACTGTCTGTTGGGGCTTACATGGACAGCAATGTCCTCCAGAGAGAACAGGCCAAAGAAGCTCGAGATAACACATTAAAGCAAAGCTCAGTACATAATTTGCATATAAAGCCAAGCTGTCATCTGACTCCAAATCATGTCTTTCGGTTCCACCACACTATTACTAAAAATACAAACACTTTACCCCTAGTTATGTGGTTTGCAGCTTGTGTCACTAAAAGGGATATTAAAAATGAACTAGTAACAGACCTTCACTCTGGTTGTTTATGGTGATACATGATGTTAGTTCAAATTATACATATTTTCTGCTAACACAATGATGCTCTTTTTATATAGATTTCCAGATTTTCTCAGTGTGAACTACATGTTCACAATTTCAAAGAAAAAACAAGTTTTCTTCCAATGACAATTCAATCAGCCAATATATGTCTTAAGTCTTATTGCATTTTTTAGTTTTGAACTATAGGTTAACATAGCAAATAAGCAATACAGTAATACCAAACACAGTTTTACACGGAAATCCCCACAGGCGACAACTGCAAATATCCTCCACCTTTTGTTGCTTTTTTGTAGAAATAAACTAGTGGTGGGTATAGATTTTTTTTTTTAAATCTAGATTAATCTCACTGTAATCTTGGAATTAATCTTGATTAATTCTGCCGAAGGTCTGTTGAAGCTGCTGTAGGCTGCAGGCGAGCATTAGGACCCAGGCGGAGCTACACGGCGCTGCTTGTTAGCGAGTAGCAACCGGAGCCCGTTCAGTAATATTTCTCTGGTAGCGCCGTTTGTACTCAGTTCAACTGAACAATACTATGAGTGTCCATAACTGTTCTACTTAACTTTACTTGTTTCCTTGAGTGAAAGGAAAGGTTTTGTGAAAAGTTTTCAGCCCTCTATACACGCTAATTCATTCCTACAACCCTGCGGGCTAAGCCCCCCTTGTCTTTCCGTCCAAGACATCCCTGTTTCACCCCTACAGTTCAATTTGGCTAGGTATACATCCGCGCTAAAATATCAAGGTGAAAGTCGTCATAATTTGCGTAGTATAGACCCAGCTCCCAACCCAACTTTGTGTATAGATTAACGGCGATATTTTTTTTTATCGCCCGATAAGAGTCTCACATTAATGCAGCACATTAACGCCGATAACGGCCCACTACTAAAATAAACATCTTTTCACAGAAGGGGACCCGCTCACCTCACCGTGGTGTTCCAATACTTTTGTCCCGCGACTCCACAGTTTGGTTTTTTCACCAAAACACAACAATGCGGTTTTTCACTATACAAGGGTGCTCTTGGAATGTAACCCCTGCAAAAAGCGAGGGACTACTGTACAGCACTCTAAGTTGTGTGATCATTTAAAAGTGCAGTCACACCAAACATTTGCAGTTTGTGTCATTTTGAGAAACGGGCAACACATTGGTGCTGTAAGCTGTAAGCAAGCTTGCTAACTTGCTACCCATATACCCATACAAGGGAACATCGCTGTATAGTAATGAGAGTATAGTACTACAGACCGATCTGTATTGATGTATTTAACTATATGGTTAGCAGCAGCGGGTTGTTATGTGGGATGTCAAAAAGTGTGTGCTTAGGCACTGGATCATGCTGCATCCTCCATTTTGTGTATGCAGTAGTGAAGGTTCACCCCTTCAGAGGTCACTGCAGCCAGATCTTTAGTAAAAAAAAAAAGAAAGAAAGAAACAGCAACCATTTGACATGAATTTAATCGAAGGACACCAGATTCTGATTGAGGTTAAATGTGTTTGAGCCATGAAATTCCAATTTAGGTTAAATATGCTCAAGCCACGGGATTCCAATCAAATGGAAATGTTCTCCTTCCACACAACTCCAATTGGAAAAATGCTGGAGGTACAGGACTCAAGGTTAAATGTGTTTGAACCATGAGGTCTCATTCAAGGTTTAGGTGATTGAGCCCTGTCATGACTGCATTTCAGAACACATGAATGAAATAAAGGCAAAAAAATGTAAGAATTGCAGTGCCTATAGCTGGATTTTACATTTACGGCATTTGGCTGACGCTCTTATCCAGAGTGATGTACATCAGTGCTTAAGGAGTCCACAACAGTTTCTTACCTGAAAAACAGCTTAAATCCATGTCAACTATTTAACTGAGATACTGCAGTCAGAGCATCTATACAACAACTGTCAAATAATATTTAGTCAAGTGGATTTTCACTTATGTTGGCAGCAATATTGTAAAGGACAAAAACATTGTTTTGCACATCATTTCTAACAGTGATACAACCTAAACAATGGGTTAAAAAAAAGAGGATTTCCCATCATTCTTCTTCTTTTTATTATTATTATTATTATCATTATTATTATTATTATTATTATTGTCGTTATTGTTTCAGTTTCTACTTGTTTTTAATGTTCATGTAAAGGCATTAACAGATATGGAAACAACCCATATCACTGCAACCCGAGTGAACCCTTTCCCTCATTACACTTGGAGCTGGCTTGAAGTCTAAAGTAAGTTCACAGGCTGTGACTCATGATCTGTGGCATTTTTTAAAAATAAATATTTAGGCCAAAACTACAATCAAACAATGTCACAGGCAGTAAATGCATGACTATTACATGTAAGAACTTTCTGTGGGGAAGCTTTCAAAGCAGGGCAGAATACTGATAGCCCACTCCTTTACAGTTACCAGCCTAGCCAGGCAGTACGGAAAAGGGCATTACTCTGATAGGCTGCTTTTAATAATGGACCACTCGCTAAAGCGAAGGAAGTGCAGTAGTGGAAGAACTTGAAGGCACTGCACATAAACAGCTGGCTTAAAAACCATCTGTAAAAAAACCAATGCCACAAGGATAATTTTAGACAGCCACAGTGAATCAATCAGGTGAGTTGATGATAGCTGAAATGTTAATAATATCTAATGTTATTTCTAAAATTAAGTCAGGGTGTTGGAATGTGTCATGACTCCTGGCAAGCTGAAATGAGTTGTGCTGTCTTCGTTGCTATATTTGCATCGCTGAACATGTGTTAACTGAGCTGCTAGGTTAGTGAATCATGCTGGAATTGGAGATGGAGAGGAGCTTTTCACTTTTGTTCTTCATACAGAAATGTAAAAGAGAGGGCACACTGTGTCGTGTAAAGTAATATTTTATGCACTAATGTTTCAGTTGACTGATCATTAAACTATGGGCTGTGGAACTGTGCCAGTCCATCACAGGGTTCCTGCCGGAAAAGGATGTTAAGCAAGAATTTACTCCTCTATCTCATTCAACTGTTCATTAACACACACGTTACAAGAGGTAGGGGAGTCGGAAGCATTTTTAAAGTGTGTGTGGGGGGGGATTGACAATACTGGTGGGGGATCTGGAACCAGGGAGAGGGCTGCTAGCTGCAGCGTAGTGTTTGACTGGGGGTAAAGCACTCTGGCTGATGAGGTTGTTTTGGGTTCAAGATCCGTTCGCCAGCTGAGTGAGATGCAGCGAAACCTCTGCTTCCTTTCCGTTCTGCGTAACTGTGTGAGATCGCTGCTTCTCACTATAACAGCTACGAAAACACAGTCCAGAAACAGAAAAACTCAGAAAACATGCTCTGAGTGGATCTGTCAATATGTCTTCCTCGTTTCAACCAGTTAGTGGGCATGCGGGGTCATGCAGCCCCAAAGCCTAACGTGACTGGGCCCCAGGACAAAGAAGTTTGAGAAATGCTGAGGTATCACAACATGCACAAAACAGAACAGTACGGTACCAAGACATGTCCCACTAGCTTATACTGGCATTATTAAACATGCTACCACAATCATCAAAATGCTTAAGCATTACTAAAGATGAGAACATTTCTGATTCTACAATTTCAAATCAAATCACTTTTAAATTAATTTGTTTCTATCTTAATTTAATTATGCAGAAAGTCAGAAAAATCTGTGTAATACTCAATCAACTTTGTCTTTTGCTTGTAAAACATCAACATAGGCTACTTAACACTGATGACATCCAAGGGAGAACCTTTCTCATGTAGCTAACATCAAGAAAATTGACCAAAGTAAGTTAAGAAATAGTAGCACGCAACCCCTGATCTAGAGGTCGTGATACAGTTTCCGTTTTTATCTTTATTTTTCTATTAAGATATAAACATACCGACAGAAGAACATGCCAGTTACTTGAAGGAGATGATAAGTGTCTTCCTCTCCTGTTTAATATTTTCATTTCATGACTAAGTGGCTAATTAACAACTGATCACAGAACAACAGAAACTGTTCCAGTGTTGGTTACATACAGAGGTTTGTACGTCAAGAAAGTCACTGCTTTATTAAAACACGGAAAACTGATTGAATCAGATATATATAGTGGTGGTGGTGGCGTAGTGGGTAGGAAACTTGCCTCTAGATCAAGAGGTCATGGGTTCGAATCCACCAATGGGTTCCTGAGCAAGACCCTTAACCCCAAGTTGCTCCAGGGAGAGATTGCCCCCTGTAGTTAGGGATTGGAAGTCGCTTTGGATAAAAGCGTCTGACAAATGCCGTAAATATATATATATATACTGTAACAGTACACTTGATTAAAGGTCTGCAATCAAGTTATTTAAATAGCCAGATAATTCAATATGTAATACATATATTTACAATAAGTTAATTTATTTAAGAGAAATGCATATCCACAGTTCTCTATGGCCTAAAGCTATTTTTTATGACCATAATATAATTTTCCATATGCATGAACATAGAGAAAACTAGATTGATGCTCTCCAACTAAAGGTTATTCCAAAATAGCTTCCCAAATCCCTATCAGTTTCATTCTTGCTGTAGAGATGCATCATGTACTAGATGTCCTGAAGAAATCCTGCTACACTCCTGCAGCTGTATCTGAAATCTTAAATGCTCGAGTCTCCAATTCTTTCCCAATTCCAGCAGGATATCTTCATAAATCTTTAATGAAATTCCTGCAGGACTTGTTTTGCCATATATATAGTCAAGTCCATGTTCATATAACAATAACAAAACCACATAAGGGAGACTATTTAAGAGCTTGTGGCAGATGTGCAATGATTTGGATTTGTTTCCACAATGCTAATTGCTCAAGTTTTTAATGTTAGCTACATTAGGCTTTGTAGTGCTTAGTCAAAATGCAGTTTCACATAGTCGGATTTCACATAGTCCTAAAAGTGAGTAATCACTGTGAAAGACCTCAGATGTGTAAATGTGTAAATGTGTGAGAGAGAGAGAGAAAGAGAGAGAGAAATGGAGAGACTTAGGGAGAGAGTTAAACTTATATAGAGAGAGCAAAGTCGCACAGCATGCAGTCTTGGCACGGCTCACTCTATCATACACACAATGGGGAGAGTGAATGGGAACACTCTCATATCATCAGTGTGCAGCAATGAGTTAGTCTTTCTCTAGCACACTTCTGGGCCCTGGCCAGTACACTTTCTATTGTTTTAAGCCCAGAGCAAAAGCCAGAAGAGCAAGCAAGACTAGAGGTGGACATGCAAGCCTAGAGAAAGTATGTTCAACTAAGAGTGATGAAATGAGCGAAAGACAGCATGTAAGGCAGAAGGAAATGTATCTAGAAAGCACACACAGAGAAAGAGGTCACCCATTTCAAAAGACTTTACAACAAAGACTTGGCAACTTTAGGAAATTCCCATGCTAAGGATCGTTCCATAACTTAAGCAAAAAAACAATACTTTTTACAGATATATGATTACCCTTGACCATAAAACCTACTGAATGTAAACTACATGGACAAAAGTCCCAGGACTCACCTCTTAACTACTAACTTATTTCCAGGGAAAGGAATTCTTAATACTTCAGCAGACCAAGACATTCTGGACAACACCATTCATCCAACTTTGTGGCCCCAGTTTGGGGAAGAACCTTTTCTATTCCAGCATCACTGTGGCCCAGTGCACTAGGTCCATAAAGACATGGCTGGAGGAGTTCTGTGCGGAAGAACTAGACTGACCCTGACCTCAACCCCATCGAAAATCTTATGGAAAACCTTCCAAGAAATATTAAATTGAACATATTTTAATGCAAGATCATTTAAGTTCCTGTTGGTGTAATGGTCAGCCATCCCAATACTTTTGTCCATTTAGTGTATGTATTGACAAAGGGCAAATTGCGATGGCTAGACGACTAGGTCAAAGCATCTCTGCAGATGCTCCTCCATGGCTAAATCTCTCATCGTTATTGCAGCTATAATTTTCTCTGCCCTTTCGAAAACAAGGGTGTCAGACTCCAAAGAGGCCTTGTCTTCTAAAACCAGCCGACCTCCTTTTCAGGAAGGAATCAGGAAGTATGGTAGTGAACCTCCGCTTTAAGCCCACAAGGAAAAAGTGCATAAAGTGTCACACATGAACACAACATAGCCACAGTGTGAAATTAAATGTTGTATTTAACTCAAGAGAAGCAGTGGGTAGCCAGTGACGCAGTGCCCAGAGAGCAACGTGTGAGGATGGTATCTTGCTCAAGGGTGCATAATCAAATAGACCGCCCACCCCCAACCCCTCCTTCTCAGTTTTGCCAAATGGTATGACTCTGCAGCTGTTATTTCTCATTATGTGATTTGGCACAATTCTTGAAACAAACGTATCAGTGGAACTTGCTTTCTGTCAGACTCAGAGCTTTCGCCGCAGCAGAAGAGTTACAGACGCAGGCCTGAGTGTGAGAAAGTATTTAAAACTGCTGCAGAGACACAGACCGCCAATGACAGACAGGCTGGTGCCTCCACGGCCTCCACAAAAGAATAAAACTTGCGTTCGAGTAGCAGCGGAGGATCCAGACAGACAGTAAAGCAAGATTAAGAATAAGAGAGCAAGGAAAAGACAAGTGTTGAGTGAAGATCCCTTCATCCAGCTCAGAAAGAAAGCACACTCCAATTGAACACTCCACCTCACACACACACACACACACACCTACACACATCATGCTCTCTCCCACTGCTGCTTTTTTCCCCCCTTTCACTCCTTCTAATGTCTTGCAATTAAGTTTGCTGCCCAAAAACATTAAATTAATTATGAAGTATTTAGTATGCGTGGGCACATTTCATTAAAAACAAATTTGTTATCAGATTTGAGAGTAATTGAAACATCCTAATGCACAACAGACAAATCATTAAGATAAAAGCGAGTTTCATTGTCATGCTCTAGAAGGGAAAATAAAGAAAGAAAACAATTGTCTTTACATTACTTCTTTTCCGGTTCAGTCGGGGTCCACGTCCAATTCAGCTTAAAGTGAACAGTCAGTAGAATTTGACCGCTAATTTCACAAACATTTCTTGGTTTTATCATGAAGAAAATATTTCTTATTCCACTGTAGCCGGTCATCCAGGCTTTGGTCATTTGATTAGATTTCTCTTCCACGCACACACACCAGAGATGGGGACTTGAGTCTGAGACAAGGCACAAAGACTTGTGACTCATAACTCGTATACAATGTTCATTTCATGGAATTATTTATTTATATTTCACACTTTTTCCAACGTTCCGTTACGTTTTCGAGGGGTCGTTGGAAAGGGGTCACTGAGCCCTATCTATCTGTGGAGTTTCACATTTAGAGTGAGAGATATATTTTTCATATTTAACATTTAGATTTAAGATCATTTAAGGCAAAGCCTTCATGTTGGTGAGGGCAGATCACAGCACACAGCGCCGCCCCCTGCTAAGGAACAGCCAATTGGAGTTGTGGGCGTGGCCAATTAGCATATCTTAAACGTTCAGAGCTCAGCATTTACAGCTCAAACGTCCCACATTTAGAGTCACTGTTTGTAAACATTATCACTCAAAGACTTGAGACTTGTCTTGGACTCGAGCACAAAGACTAGCTCTAGGCTAACCTCAGAGAGTGAATTAGCTAGTTTGGTTTTGTTGTGTTTTTGAGCATAACACACTTAGAATAATCACTTTGTATAGTTAAAGCAAGGTGTTACAAACACATTGGCAGGACATAAAGCCCAGTTTGAACATGTTTACACTAATGGTAACGGACTACAAGGCTGTTGCATATCCTTTGCTTTCTGGGCAAGTACTGCTCTTGAAATCTATGGTTATGTTGAATCAGTTCTTCTCCACTCCAGCAATGAGGACACGATGACAATGGAGTGTTAAAAGCACTTCTCATAAAGGTTAGATGTTTTCCTTGAGCATGTGCTCTTTGTTATGAAAGTTAGCCTCGCTAGCAATGCTGTAAACCATTCAAACTAAATCATGTGTAGAACCATTTTAATCCTGCCTATCACTGAACAACTTCTCATTCCAGTTCATGGACAATTACAACCAGAGTGCGTTTTAATATAGGGAACACACTCGAAAGCAGAAGGCCAAAAATTACAATGTAATATTATACTCAATAATATTAGATCTTTCTAAATATACCCATAGGATAAATGGAAGCTCTGTTTTCATGCTGGATAATATGACTGAGGCAACAAGGTGCAGAAACATGAGGGCATGCGAACACAAAGTTTTGTAGAAGATTTTAGTGAATGAACACAGTAAAGTAGCCTCACAAAAGATCAGATTCTTTTTGGCTGAATCAGGAATGAGGACAGTCTCTCCTTAAGCAGTGATGTGGGTACAGTAAAGCTAAGAGTGTGAAATGTGAAGTCACTCCATGTAAATCTACACACGAAGAAAAAAACTTCTGAAAAAAAATGTATATAAAGTAATCCCCTGTTATTTGTGGGGGTTACGTTCCAAGAGCACTTGTATATAGTGAAAAACCACGTTGTTGTGTTTTGGTCAAAAAATGCCTAAAAATGCCTATTTTTATATTTTGATATTGTTAAACCTAAATATGCCCCCAAATCACAAATCCGGCTGATTAAACTTCAAAGACTGTTTACAAACAAGAAAAAATCTTGACACTTTTACTGATCTCTTGTTTTTATCTATTCTATTCTATTATTAACATGTTTTTGGGGCAAAAACACACAGCTGCTTTTGCACAGTACGGTATATATAATTTATTTTTTTTTTTTGGCAATTATCCTCCAGATTTTTTTTGTGTGTGGGAGAGCCTCCGGCAGCTCCTCCCACTACACCTGTCTCTTGATTAAACCCACTGGGTACCTGTTAATTGCTTCTCAGTAGTTTGACTCATAGAGAGCATAGAGAGCATTGAGAAAAGCTACATGCTGAAACGTTTGCTCTCTTCTTTCTTTATTTTATTAAAACTCCTTTTTTGTAGACCTTGGGTCTTTTTTCTCAGTGTGCGACCCACTCTAGGCTTTTTTTCGTGGCAATGTATAATTTTTCATGCATTTTAGTCCTAAATTATTAAGAATTTACAACTTTTGTAACAAATATTAGCAGAAGTTCAGCCACATGTACTGTGGAGAGAAACACAAAGAAAGCACATGTTGAGCTCAGAGGCGGGAGGTTTGAAAGTAGCCAATCCGTAAGTAGCATCACGCTGCTGATTGGCCGCTGCCCTGTGGTGTATCTCTGGCAGTCCAGCATTCCCAGCAGTGTTTCATTAAGTGTTCTCGTGTTTTTTGTTTTGTTCTTCTTAAAGCCCTGTATTTTAATTACTGTAAATTACATTTTTACTGTATTTACTTGCTTATACCAAAGAAAAGGCCCATGCATGAATTCCAGTCCAGTCTATACAGGAGTAACATCACTATTTACATTCTAGCACTGCGGGAGACAGCTGTTCAGTGTACACAGATAATGGGTACCTTTAGGGTAATGTATGAAGCTTAAAGAGTTTAAAATAAAATTAAAATGTTTTGGCAGCATATTTTAGGTTTACACTATAAAAGTAGGCATTTTAGGCTTTACTTTTTTTGATATACAATTTTTGGTGTTGAATAGCTGTATATATAGATTAAAATTGTAATCATGGGATATTAATTAAATGTAACATGACTAACTGTAGTCTTCTAAGGGCACATTGATAGAACACCAGCATTTACATCTTCTCCGTCAGTGACAGCTCTACAGCTGCACTTCTGACAATGAGTTCAAGCCCCCTTCATCATTAGCCTGATTCTGTTCAGTCAGCCAGACGCCGAGGCCTGATGTGTCTTATGTGTGCCACAGTATACATTTTTAAATAAACTCAAGCCACATCAGAAAAAATGCCTATGTTTTTATTTAGCGCTGCTGCTGTAGGGGAAAATAAATGAACCGCCCCGATGATCATCAATGGGTCAGCAGCAGTTAGTATTACACATCCAGCAGTGCTACTTGTTGACTTGTGAATGGGCTGCTGGAGCTCTTTAATCATCTTCTATACACATTGCACAAGGCCTAATTAAGGTTAGCGGTTCAATGCTGTTTGTGATTGTCATTCAGGCTAAAGGCAAAGATGGAGCCACGCTTTCGTATGTAACAGAGTGCTTTGCTGTGTGATGTGAGGTGGATGAGATTGATTGTGTGTAGTGGAATGGTAGGTTGTTTTATTCCTGCTTGAATCTCTAGGACTTCTCTTTCTAGACTAAATGCCATATTACCGTTATATCCCTACATTTTGTATCTTTTCCAATTTGATTTAGTGGAATGTTAGTGGGACTCTTTAATATTTAGATTTTGATGTTTGCATATTAACATTTATGCATAAGTAACCAGGAGACTGTTGGCTCTGTGTGTAAATTGTTGTGATCTCTTTATTGAGCTGCTATTGAGCAATGGCCGGGATGAAATGAGAGGGATTAAAATCACCTCATGTACAAACACTTCACAATCCTCCGCAAAGACGGACTAAATGGACATTCCCACATTAAATGGACAGCACAGCTTTGCAGTATACAAAAAATGGACAACTGCCATAATAACATTTTTAAATTGCACTTAAACACAATAAATACACCTATAAACGTTCTGAAGAACTGTAGTTTCCAAATGTATAAATCATATACGTTTCCATCATGCCAAAATATTATTGAATGATTCAGTAACTCATTAGACTTCAAATATATAAGGAAATCACATTTTGAAGGATGGATGTTATTTCTGGAAGAAAAAAAAGGCCCTTCCTTGATCAAACAGCTCAGAGCATACAGTCAAGCAATTATTGATTATTAAGGTCCTTCTGTGGTATCAGTATTCAGAAGGCCAAGATCTAGATAATGACCAACAATATATTGTTAACCAACAGCCCTAATGTAGCCACAGCTGTCACTGTTGGACTCTCCTGCTATCTTCATTTTCGCTATAATTTCAGCATAATTGCACATAATTGCCTTATTTAAGCTGTTTTCCTCCCTGTCACTTTACATTGTCGCCAGAGATCTAAACAGGAACTGAGAGCTAGAAATACTGAATGGTTTCCCATGAAAGCGGCGGAAGTCTTTTATGACCTGGATGATGCTGTGCTTTGATTCACTGTTGCTAAAGAGGAGTGAAATGCAGATATTTATTACGTTCACTGAAGCTTCTCCTTTCTTTCCTCTCTCTGAGATCAGTCCATCAGTTATTTACAAAGTGTTAATGTGAAAATGGGCATTTCTTGATTCACTTTTTACACTTTTAAGAGAAAATGTCCAACTTGCTTGCCTTAGCATATAATTGGAGCTAATGTAGACCGCGTGGACCAGAAAATCGGTCTGTAATTGTAATGATGTAAAGCTAACTAAACCTGTGTTCAGGGTTCATTCATAGCAAAAGATGCCCAAAGCAAATGAATCCCCCATAAATGCAGTTTAATCCACACTCTTCCAGCATGGGATGCCAACTGCTCAGCATAACATAGTAGACCACTTCACCCACTTTCGGGCAGTGCTATCACAAAAAGATTCCCGGGTAATTATTTAATTGCCAACTGAAAAAATCAATAATTCATATATTAAATTAAATTATTCATGTATTAAATTTAAATTAGATGCAAATGCAATACATACATATACAAAAAAACTAGATTGGAGATTGAAGTGGGGGGGGTCTAGTGGGTAGGATACTTGCCTCTGGTCCAAGAGGTCTTGGGTTCGAATCCTAACTTCAGCACCACCACTGAGCAAGACCCTTATCCCCAAGTTGCTGCAGGGAGAGACTGCCCCCTGTAGGTAGGGAATGGAAGTGGCTTTCGATAAAAGCATTTCGATAAAAAAAGCATTTCAATAAAAGAATCTTTGTTTTTTTTTTGGGGGGGTGGGGGGGTGTACAAACACTATACTTTAGCATTATATTTTTGCTCATTTTCATGAAATCTTAGTAGGTACATTTTGCTTACCCAGCTAGCAGATTGTTTTGCTTATTATACACTATTATATTTCATTTTTAATTTACTTCCTAGTCTCTGAGAGTTGATAAGGTTTTGCATTGACCAGTGTGCTATAGCTACATTTATTTGAGCATGTTTAAGCACACACACACACACACATTTATTGCCTGTCGCTCCCAATTAACTTCAGGCACTTGCTGCTGCGTGTGTGTAATTTGTATGTGAGTGTGTGTGTGTGTGTGTGTGTGTGTGTGTCAGGGTGATGTATCCGCTGTAGCTCGGCGCTCTTCAGCTTTTGTCTCTGTGGCGATAACAGCAGTTGTGTCACTTTGAATTTGTTTTCTCTGTCCAGGTGTCTCTCAGTGTGACGGCCACTCTTTGCAAGAACTGAACCATATGAAAGCCCCTGCAGCGCTCTCTCTCTTTCTGTCTCTCTCTCTCTCTCTCTCTCTCTCACTCTCACCCTGCAGAATTCCAGCCTGCTTCACCATCTTCTTCCTTCTCTCTTTCCTTTGTTCGTCTCTCTCTGCCACTCTATAACCCATTTTCCAGCAAGCAGTTTAAGTCCGTGAGGAATGTGTGATGTGCATCTCGGGCCGAAAGCCTCGGCTCGCCCCTCATTAGTCCTGCTTTACGGCCTGGTTGGGGAAGTATGTCTTTGGCCTTGCTCTGCCTGCAGCCCACCCACTGTGCGTCCCCGAAAGCACCTACTGCCCCATCGCCTCGGTCGTCTGCCTGCTCATCCCTCCTAACCCTCCCCGCTCATGGGCGAAGGCTGTGCTCTTATCAGCGTGTGATAGAAGACACGCATGCAGCAGCTGGGTTTCCCTGCTCTGGAGCGATCTGTGCTCCTCACAGGAGCGGTGTTGTTATGAAGGGACCTGTGGGTTGTGGCTCTTTTAGGCCTCGTCCGCACAGATGTTCCAATCTTGGATAAATTAACGCGTTCTGAACGCCGTACGCGTTTGTGTTGCGTTATGTACTTTTGCCTGATTTATTCAGAGAGGCATCCCATTAGTTTTGTGTATTTACCCGCGGAGGCAGTAAAGTGTTTACGCGTGGGTCGTCTTTGTGAATAGTTCTGCAGTAAAAATCATGGATCCTTTGTTGAAACTAAGAGCTGACATTTGTATTAAAAATCCTCCTGATAAGGCGTCATAGACAGGAAAGGAACAAACATCACTTTTTACGGCTCTTACTTACTTTTTTGTGATTTTTGAAGATATTCGAAGATTCAAACATTCATATGTGTAATTTTATTAGTAGTAGCATTATTAATAATAATATTACAACAATATATAATAATCATAACTAACAATATTAATATATAATAATTATTAGGGCTGTAAAACGATTAATTAAAATTAACTAGTTAATCGCAAATCTGAAAAAAAAAAAATAATAATCGCGATTAATCGCAATTCTATGTCAACCCGATATATAATATATAATGAACTCAGTCATCAATTTTACAAAGAAGGCTTTGTTTATTTGTTTTTTCCAACTCTGTCAC
>JBBPDB010000039.1:15310339-15323699 GCA_037974465.1 Brachypetersius altus
AGAGATATATTTTTCATATTTAACATTTAGATTTAAGATCATTTAAGGCAAATCCTCCATGTTGGTGAGAGCATATCACAGCACGCAGTCCTGCCCCTTGCTAAGCAACAGCCAATTGTAATCGCGGGGTGCGGCCAATTAGCATATCTTCTAAACATTTACAGCTCAAAAGTCCCACATTTAGAGTCACCATTTGTAAACATTGCCATTCAAAGACTTGAGACTTGACTTGGACTTGGTAAAAATGACTTGTGAACATCTCCGACATACACACAGTTGCCATTCACTCTATTAGAAACTCTTATTTCTACTTTATGTGGGTCACCTTCCTTTTATCCAATAGGTGAACAATGTAGTGCATTGCATACTGACTATAGAACAAATGTTGATATGAACAATTTGACAGCCACCCTCTTTCTGACCACATCACACTTTAATTTGCACTGGAATAAGCCCAACTCACACCCAGCACATCCACAATGTGGGCAGCTGGATGGCCTAGTGGTTATGAAGTTGGCTCTGGGTTGGGGTTTGAATCCCAACTGCTAGCCTCACCACTGTGTTACCACCACTCCCCTGGCGCCTTGTTGGATTAAATGCAGCGAAAGAATTTCACTGTGTTGTACTTGTATGACAAGTGGAGGTAGCTCAGTGGGTAGGATACTTGCCTCTGGACCAAGAGGTTATGGGTTCGAATCCTACCTTCAGCACGCCACCACTGGGTCCCTGAGCAAGACCCTTAACCCCAAGTTGCTCCAGGAGACTGTCCCCGGTAGGTAGGGAATGGAAGTCGCTTTGGATAAAAAGCGTCTGATAAATGCCGTAAATGTAAATGACTATGCATAAGACATATAAACATGACAAGAAGAATTGGATTTGGAAACTTTGTTGGTGGATGGCATGCTTCTTTCACATATGAAATAAATCAGAAAACTATAACTGTTAGAGCGAGGCTTTTAGTTTGGGCTATAAATATCAAAACACTGTTAAAAGACGTCTGTCTCAATGGTGTATTAGTGCCAAGGGCCACTCTACATTAACCACAAATATCTGAAGCTTGTTAGTTCATAAAATTTTTTACCTTGTATATATTCTCCTTAAAGAGCTGTCACTGCTTACCAACCGACCCACTTGTTAGACAGCTGGTCGCATTCATAGTCAGGGACACACTGTATGGACAAAAGCATTTGGAGACCTGACCATTACACCAACATACTCTACAGAATTAATGGGCACAGATTCCTACAGAAACTCCAAAGTGTTGTGGAAAAACTCCAGGAAGAGTGAACACTATTATAGCTGCAATGCGGAATCATTTTATCTGAATGCAGACACTGAATAGTGGAGTGGACAGTGGAGTGGAGGTAGCTCAGTGGGTAGGATACTTGCCTCCATACCAAAAGGTCATGGGTTCGAATCCTACCTTCAGCTCCACCACTGGGTCCCTGAGCAAGAACCTCAACCCCAAGTTGCTCCGGGGAGACTGTCCCCTGTAGTTAGGAAATGGAAGTCACTTTGGATAAAAGCGTCTGATAAATGCCGTAAATGTAATGTAAATGAATATTGGAAGAGAAGGCCTGGATCACCAGTCAAGTTCTTTCACACCAAACTCCTCCAACCATGTCTTTTGGGAGCTTTGTTTGAATATTGGGGCACAGTCAAGCAGGAATAGAAAAGGAACTGGAATTGTGTCTGGAACTGGAAGCATGGCGTTGTCCAAAATGTCTAAGTGTGATGAAGCATTAAGATTACACTTCATTGGAAGTAAGGGGAGCACCTGAACGAAATAATTAAGAGGTGTGCCCCAATACTTATGTCCATACAAATATGTCTAGCACTTCCAGGAAGACTAGAACGGGGGTTCCCAAACTTGTTCTGGATCCCTCCTGACCAGCAGATTTTAGAGTTCCTGCTCTAATACACCCGCTGCAACCCAGGAAAGGCTTATTAATGAACTGATTTATTGGCTCAGGTGCACTGGGAGCTGGGAAATCACAAAAATGTACAGCACAAAAGGGCCAGAATTTTGTTGGAAGCCTATGGCTAAGAATCATGTTCTTTGTATTTTATGAAATTTATCCCACCCACTATAAATAAAATCTGACATGACAGGAGTTTCAGACAAATACCAAATATAAATTGATGTTTTGGCATTTCAAGATTCAAACATTGTTTCCTTCTAAATATTAATAATGAAATAGGAGTACCACCGCAGAACATAAACAGTTTACATACAACCTCGATTCTATTGAATTAAATATTATAATAAAAATAATACAAATTAAAAAGCCCCAGATAAAGAGAGCCTCAAAAAAGAGTTTCCATCAGTAAACATTTCCATGTAAATATTGCAAAATTAAAATAACATCTAGCTATTAGGTTTTTAAATATTCACACGTACATGTCACCTTATGCCACAGCACATGCACACCCACATGGAGTCCGGTTCACATTCAACTTGTCTTTGACAGCAGCTAGTGTGTGGGCTCACAGACCAGCAGAAAGCATGTTGAAAAGGCAAGCAAATTTCTTTTATTATTTAAAGCCTTGAGCAACACAACTAGCTTGTTATTTTGGTTTAGCAACTACTCAGGCTTTAGAAGGGACACACACACTGCGAAGGAGTGTTGAGGTCCTTTTAAGAGTCATTTTAATGAGTGTTTTTTGGAAACCCACGTATGAGAGACTTTTCATTGCGAGTCGCGTTAACACACTCGTTAATCTTAAGATCCAAAGTTATGGGGAAAACTACCACTGATCTGTGTGTCTTATGCGATTTTGAACATTTCTAAGTGTTCCTAAATTCTCATCATTTACAAATTAACTGCACAGGACTGCTGTGGACCGGCGGTGACGCTTCAGTCTCATCACAGCTGGGACACTGATTTGGTGATGGCATGGTGTGTAGAGCTGGCATGAGTGTGCCAGGGACAGCAGTGCTGCTGAATATTTTTGCATAACAGTTTTATTGAGAGGTTGAATGAGGTCCAACGGCTGAAACTGTCCAGCCAAGAAAGGTTTTGTGGTCAGAAATTGACCACTTATGAATAGTATGAATCATCAGCCTGATCCACAAAAGACCTCATTAATGCATCGTCATTTTAACCAGTAGGGACTGTAACCCGATAAGAATTTAACCACACGTCTTTATACTTGGCACTGTAATACATCTCTGGTTAGTTAGCATGAAATTCGATTGCTGTGTGGTGCGTATTATGCAAATCGGCTCATATACAATAACAATGGTAACCTGTGTTGTTCCTAGTTATTCCTGTTCTATTCTAATGCTGGTTGACACCTCGAAATGACGTTTTACATGCCGTTATTCATTTCCTTACCCCAGCTTGCACCGGTGTTTACAAGAAGACAACTGTTCAGAATAATTAGCCTCCTGTATTAGATATCACAGTCAAGATGGCATAAAATATAATGAATAACGATGAGGTGAAGTAAAGATTAACCAAATTGGCAAATCATCTTAGGAGAAACTCACATGAAGAGCTAAACTGAAGGACCCCCTCAACCCCTCTCACATTCATACATATGCAGATAAGCCAGAGGAGGTGCTTGGCACTGGGAGGGGTTTTGGTTGTTGAATGTGGAGAGACTGATGTGTTTAGGCTTAATTCAGCCAGGCAGCTCAAATCCGATTGTTAAGAATAGCTGATTTGAGCAGGGCACATTTGAGCGTTAAAAAGCCACATGCAATCCAACTTTATATAATCTGATGGGTTTTTTTTATATTTGTAGGTTGTTTCAAATCAGATTTGTACAAATGCATACAATTCATGTGGTTTTTTTCTCCACTCTTCAGGGCCAGCAGTTTTTAATGTGTGTGATGCTCCACATTTTATAGCTCAAACATTTAGAGTTAGAAATGAAAAACATGCTACCTAAAAACCTGTTAAAAGTTATATGTTGTATCTTTGCAATGACAGAGTAAAGATCTGTCTCTGAATAGTAATGGAAGAGGCTATTAGCCTTAACATGACCTGCTGACCAGGTCATCCTACTCTAATGGCATGTTGCTAAAAGGTAAGATACAATAATGTTGTGTTATATATCATTATTGTTGTTTAAGCTAGTTATATGTGTTAAGGAGCAACAAACAACTCCAGTCCAGGTACCCTCACTTGTGTAATTACTATGGCAACAGGATATGAAAGCAAATAGTCTGACCATGAAAACTGGATTTAGTCACAATATGAACATTCAAGTCTAAAAATCTGATTTAAGAAACAAACCTGATTTACCCTGCAGTGTAAACAAAGCCTGAAATAAAATCTAGCTAAAGCACTTCCTGGCCAGGGTTGTTGTTATATAATGAAAGAAAACATAACACATGCGTAGTGTCTTTATATTATATAGCATTTTAGTACTCAATTAGAAATGCCCCAATCTCAGTGTTTACCACAGCACTGCAAGTATTTATATAGACCGTCTTACAAACAGCAACTATGCTTTAGCAGAATTACACAGATCTGGCATGGCAGTCAAGTAACACAGCTACATTTAATATGGGATAAAGTTGCATTCAGTCTGATTCAGATAATTTAATATCATATTTATTGGTGCATTCGGAGGTCAAGTGAACTTTATTATAATTTCCTCGAAACTCAGCTAAAGGCAGTCTTTCCTTTTCTTATTCAACTCATTATAATGCCACAAACATTCCGGCAAATTATTTGAGAGCACAGCCTGGACATATGAATGTAAAAAAATACAATATAAATGGCTTAAACCAGTGTTGCTAACAGAAAATATACTTCACAGAAACTTTATAAGGGAAATGGATGTCTCTTACAAGACTCCTCATATGACCAAGTCTTGAAAAACTTTAAACTACTGCAAACTGATCAAGTTAATTTCACACACTACTTTCATAGAGGTAATGAAAAACAAACTTTCAATGAGATTTGATGAATTTTGCATGTTTAGTTCCAGCACTCTAGAAAGAAAGAGTCGGACCTCCAAGGTTTACTTTTCCATGTGGTGGGCGTATCTTTGAACAAGCACCTGAATCGAGTAAAAACGTATTTACTACTTAACCATCTGGTACCTACAAATTTCAAGCCACACATGATCCACTGTTGATTTTTGTTTTCTTGTTCTCCGTTTAATTTTATGCAGTAAGAGCAATGCGCTGTGGCATAGAGCAGCATTGGAAGTTGCGGCGCATATTGAGGCCGAATGCCATTAGCGGTGCTCACACATTCATCAGAAACAATGGTTTCTAATATATACACGCTGCCAGTGTTCACATAGCCTTAATAAATGGAGGTGGGCCAGGAAAGTTATTCACTGAAAGGAAGCAGAGGCCACCCTGAATGCAGGCCCAAATGCCCATGTGCTGAAGTAAATTACTAGCGGTGAGCTCGGTGCAAATTGAGTTGTAAAATCAAGTCAAGTCGGTGTTTATTTTCATTTCAACCATATACACAGTACACAGCGAAATGAAACAGGACCATGGTGCAACCCAAAGAACACAAGACTGTGCAAGTGTGGACATCACTTCCTCAAGTGATTCGTTCGGTTCTCAGTTCAGTTGAGCTGCCAGCAGTGCAAGGAGGGCCCCCTTGCTGACGCCTGCATGAACGAATCACTCAGTGAACTACACTCTCACAGAAGTAGTTTTCCACTGAGGGATACACTTTCATGGCAACCGCTGTTCTGCATTGTTTTAACCGATTTAATTTCCAGATAAACAAATTTAAAACATTTGGCTGGCAGTAATAACAAGAGTGCGAGACCCACCGGCTGTAGCAGCACTAAGCAGGAGTGACACAGGAGCAGGAGGTGTGTGCTTTTGTTTAAGTGTGTTTAAGCCTTTTAGTGAACTGATTCTAGTGATTCAGTACATCTAAAAAAGCTGCCGTGCCCATCACTAATGCAGAGGAAGAATTTTGAGCTGTTCATACCATTTGCTGTGGTGTATTCATGTATGACAGAATGGTCACTTTCACTTTACTACTCTCATTATTTTTTATTAAATTAGGGCTATGTATGTTAAATTAGGTGTTAAGTATTATATGAAATATTGCACATGGCAGTTGTGTCAAACTAGTTTCTTTCTGGGCTACAACTCTTCATTCTTGTCTAAAGCTCTGAATTCAGTTCACAAAAGCCAGTTAGCTGATGACTTGAATCCGGTGTGTTTAGTAATGCAGAAAACGAAAGTGTGCTGGAGTCTGTGACGTAATATATATGTTAAGAGGCCTGGCCTGCACTGGCAGTAGTTACAGCACTGGTACAAGGCAATTGTTTCTAATAAAGTGGCGAGTGAGAGAAGTTTATATGGTATGTCTCAACGGGTCTGCTCCTATGTAATGCTAGGCTCTCTTCTAATGCAGTCACAGCTGTGTACGCTAGCAAGCTGTTTCAGCCCTGCAATCCCATCAGTTCAGCAGAAAGTTTATTGGGTGAAATAGCTCTGTAAAAATGGTTGATTAACCTTGTATCAGTTTTGACCCCTGTCTGTCTGTTTCTCTCTCTCTCCATCTCTCAGCATGACATGGTGAAGATTACGCGGATGGCAAGAAAGTATGTGCCAGCTAAACTCATCTCATTTTGCAGAGCGTGCCAGAACAAAGGCGGTCAAATAAATAAATAAATCAAGTTGCTGTGCAGCAAATTGAAGGCAAGGTAGAGTGGAAAGAAAGGAGGTGAAGAAAGTGGAGGATGAGGTGAGAGCAGAAGGAGAGAGGGGTGTGTGTGTGTGTGATTGGACTGACAGCACACAGCAGAACAGAAGACTCCAGCTTTAATGGTCATACATTCCAATCAGTCCTCAAGCCCCACTGACATTTCCTGTTTTAGATAGATCTGTCAAGCATTCTCCTCACACCTACCCACACTACTGACCAGTACAACTAGTTTCTACATCCCATCAGCTTGTTAAAATAACAATAATTTTATTATAATTATTATTGTTTGTAGTAGTAGTAGAATAGTAGTAGTAGTAGTTGTAGTAGTATTAGGAGGAAGAGCAGCAGGTAGTTTTAATATTATATTATTAGTCTGTGTGTTTTGTGACCCCTGCGACCCCTGCCATAGAGAACAGTCAGGTTCTGTGTAGTGTGGACAAATATTGTAAGCTCTACGGGGGAGCAGAAGCTGCAGCAGCAAGGATCGGCTTGTTCGCCGACATGTAGCAGAGTTAATGCTAATGTCTGTGTGAAGAGGAACACAAAGCTACATTAATAATGAATTGGACCTGCTGTAGTTCTCCCCACAGGGAAACACGGCCTGCAGCGCTGAAGCAGATCACTCAAACATGCACACTCGCCATCTCTCACGGAGTTACACTCACACATGAAACACATTCTCTCTTTAATACTCACACACACACATTTACACACACATCAAGGTCTGTCATTATCACAGAAGTTCGACTTCAGTACAACTGGATTTGATTACAATTGTTTAGGATACAAGTTATTGCATCAAAAAAAGCTCAGCTCGTACCATGATTTAATTTAGCTGGATTCTACTGGTATGATGCACTATATGCTAGGGACTCCCAAATAGTGCAACTGCCCACATGCTGGTTCTATTGTCTGCATATTGCAAATTTTACCACCTTTGCCTAGGAGCCCAGGAGAGATAATTGCTTTGTTCTCTCTAATACGATGACCCCCCGCCCAAATTACATAGTGGGATGCAAGCTGATATGGATGTGATTTAGTTGTCAGAATTGGGAGCTAGAGTTCTCCTCCAAGTGTGTTAAACTGTCCAATGTTGTTGGGACTGTTTCACAGAGAGCATGCTAGCCATTCACTAGTTTACTAACATCATGTGACAGGGGAGATCTGGTTCGCAGTTGTCAATTGATTGGGATTTTTTTTTTTAAACGTGATAATCTGAGAATTTCAGTTACATTTGATTTTACTTATTCATTACTACTATACTCAGCTCAGTACTATACTAGTACTGAATTGAACACATATACAATTCAATACTATTACAACAAATCTGTCAAATACCATTGAAAAATAAATGCATTTGAACAACACTTAAAACTGTGCAGCTCTACCATCAGTGCTTCAACATTTTAGATTAATTATAGATTATATTTTCGGGATGATAGCACACACTTGGTCTGACCTACACAGTCAGAAAAGGCATACTGGTTACAAAGGATACAAGTTTTACATTTTAATTCACCAAGGTACACATGGAGCAAATGTACTTTATGGTTGTCCAAATGTGTATCTGAAGACCAACAGTCTCTTAAAGTCAATCTGAATCCTTTTTATTCCTCAATGTGACATTTCGAGAGCACATGAAATATTTATCGACGGAACCTGATTTCATTCATCATAATAGACTGTGAATAGACTGTGAAAACTGGACATTCTGAAAGGAAAATGGAGGCAGAGCACAGCAGGACAATCTGTAGACAGATGTTGCTGATGTCTACCAAAAAGGCAAGAATAAACAAAATACAAATTGCTTTTACTACATTTTGATTGTGTATTTCTGCTTGTGCAGGAGGAAGAGTGGCTTATGTGTCTCCCTTCATTACCTGATGCCTCCCAGAATGGTAAGAACGTTTTAACATAAATCAACACAAATTCTGCCAACCCTTGAGCAATGTCGTTCATGTTAACACAGACATTTGCAGTGCAAACAAAATGAAAGAAACTGATCAATGATTAATTTACAGCCACTTCAAAACCATAAAAACCCACTGAGGAGAGTGACAGAACAGTCACAGTCTATGTGTAGACGGCGCAGAACTAGCACAGAGAATTTACAGTCAGTAACTGTAGTCAGGATTGGTGTTTTCACTCAGTGATGAGTGTGGTAAGAAGGTAGGGACTCCAGTCTGTGATATTACTGGTTAATATAATTGCCTCTTGTAAAATATGACATGGTCAGATGGTTAGGGCGTTGCCCCTGTGATCAGAAGTACCCTTGAGTAAGGTCCCCACACACATGACCCCGTGCGCTGTGTTCCTTCACTTGGTGAATGGGTTAAATGCAAAGGAAGAATTTCATTCTGTTTCAACGAATTTATACTTTACATATGATACAAGGTATTTAGAAAAGGGCAAAAGTCGCTACACTTCAGTCAAAGGGTACGGACAAATGTACAAGACAGTATACAAGGCATTGTGTTTAATGTAACCAAGCACATGAACTAACAAGGAAAAAGATCCATTTTGAAGGCAAACATATAGTTATAGGATGGGTGACATCATTGTTTGAAACAATTCATCTAGCTTTTCTTTGTTTACCACGAAAAAAAAAAAAAAAAGAATTCTACACTTAATTAAGCCCCTAAGACAAAAAAGAGACAGGCAATTCTTCATACTTCATGCAATACCACATAAATGAAGCAATATTGTTCCCATCTTGTTGACACCCATGATAAAGTAGAGGTTCTCCATCTATGAAATTCCAGTTCAGCCCCTGATTATGACCAGCATGGAACCCATTATGGCAAAACTCCGTTGATCATGAAGGCATGGATATACACTCAGTCTCTCTTGAAAACCCGAGCAGACAACATTTACAGGGCCCCCTCCTCACACATATATAATGAATTACAAATGTTGACTCAAGCACTCCTGACTATGAGCCCCGGCCTGTAATAGACTGCGTTTTTATTGGGCCTGTACAAGAGATCTACGTTGCCTGTATATTTATGATCGTTTCTTTGCTGTAATAATGATGGCAAAACTCCCCACAGATCTTAATCAGCAGAAACTCTCTCTACCCGCATAGTTCAGTCATCTCAACCCTGGCAGGGCCGCCTTGAGATATATTACAGGGCACAGGCAAAATCAACTCATTTACTAAGGTAAGTCCTCTTTGATTATGAGCTTGTGTGTAAGTCCCAGTTGCTGTTTGCTGCCGCATGCATTCTGGCAGTGGTGGAACGTGGCAGATATTCAAAAACAGAGCTCATGAGAGTTTAGATTAGCAAAGTGAGAATACACCAAGGATGTAAAGCACACATAGTACTCCGCTGTGGTCAAATGGAGGAAGCCTCCATATTACCATTCAAATCAGTGTTTACTCTAATACAAGCGGCAGACCTCGGAGGACGTGTTATTTATTTATTTGTGTACTTTGCTATTAGCTTTCAGACAAGGCCAGGGTCTTCTCTATTTGAATGTTTTTTGAAAAATCGTATTCTGTGGCTAGCCAATAACTTTCTAATGTCAACACACCGTAAACCTTTTTACTATAGACAGATAAATATTTAATCATTACTGTCACATTTCTAAATGTGTTTGAACTCCAGACCTTTTTAACGGTGTCCTATACATCAGTGACTGTGACCTGCTTAACAAGCCAATGAGCTTTCCAACCAATCAGCACTCAGTAGCAGTTACGCTAGCAGCTTACTGTTTAAACTAGTTTGTGGCAGAAAAAAGGAAAGATACTGGTTTCAAAGAGTTTTCAGTGTAAATTGTCAATTTGTCATACATGCATACACCACACAACAGCACACAGTGTGAACAGCATGCATTTAACCCATTCACCCAAATGAAGCAGCAGGCAGCCAGGAACAGTACAAGGCTGGTACCTTGCTGAAGGGTACCTCAGTGGTGCCACTAGCAGTGCTGGGATTCAAACCCATGGCCTTCAGATTGCAGGGGGTACTCCCTACCCACCTGCACACCAGTGTATTACATCCTCCTGTTTTCCATAATAAAAGAAATACAGGTTTAATTAATATTTCAGTGGTTTAGCTCTCATTCACTGAGGACTTGAGATCGAGCACCTGTAGCGTTTAGCATTTTTTCATGTTTCTGATAAAATGGAAAGAATATGAAGTCTCCAGGCTCCCTTTAAACTGCATGATCAAATTACGTGTGCGCAAGCTTCCTCATCTTCCTGCATTCATTGTGCATGTGATCCATGGCCATGAGGCCATAAATCCAGTGTTAGATTAAGTTGAAACGTAGCAAGCAAGCAAAGCAGCTCAGAGAAAGCACAAACTTGCACATTCCTGCAGGTATAATCATAATATATGATTTACCACTGAATACATATGAACATTTGGGGGGAAAAAAACATGAATTAAAACATTTATTAAAAAAAACATGTATTTGAATAAAGGAAGACTGACTGAAGTGGCATTCAGCCCCACAAACCGCTCCCATTTTCTCTGCCCATTCCCTGTGTCAATACAGAGGGTCATTTTATCATTACGGGCCCGTCTACTTCACCTGATCCCACTTGACCCAATCCAAAGCAATTAATGAAAGAATTGACTCTAAAATGTCTTCGATCCTATTAAATGGGCCCTAACAGAAATCAAATAACACCATTTTAAATATGAAGATATTTTAAGCCACATAAGCAGTGTTTTCCCACCCTGTGTATTTGTTTATGTTCATTTTTTGTGCTTCTTGTTTTATTTCTCCTTCGTTTTTTGTCCTAGCAGCCCCGAGCGGTGGGGTTTGCTGATGTGTGCAGTCCTGTGCGGGTCAGTCAGAGTGACCCACACTAAAACCCGATTTATATTATTACAGATGAGGCGTCTGGGCAGGCTCCCGTGGGTCCAGCCTGGCAGCAGCGCACTGTCCCGCAGGACTCACAATTACAGCACAGAGGCCAGCGCTAGCGTAATACTGCTGTTAAACACACACATACACACACACTGACCTTGAGCATGAGGTTCTCACACATACATACATACATACACACACATTGCCTCCACAGGAAAGCGGTGGCAATTACTGCAACAGAGGGGGAGGAGAGTGTGTGTTTCCATCAAAAGGTAGTGGCAATTACTGTGCCAGGGGAAACGAGCGAAAGGTGAAGGAGATGAAGTAGAGGGAGAAAGGTAGATGTAGAGAGAACTAATGTGAATACTGTCAAAATAGACTTTATTTGCAACTTTGCTGGGTCACTAATGAACAAAGCTCTTCAGGAACAATCACACAACCTTAACACACCCAAACTGTGTCTATCCGCATGTAGTGCATGTGTATTACTGTAACAGCTTGAAGGGTCAAACTTTACTAATTTACCCTTTAAAGAATCCATATCTTACATTTGCCTTGTTTGATCTTTTCCCCTACAGAGCATATTTCTTGAGGGTTTATGCACTAAAAACAGCCACAATTAATTTTCCAACCAGTAGACTGAATATACTTCGTCACTGTGTTGGCTTTTGAGACATCACAAAAGCACTAAACATGCTATATTTGTAACCTAGTTACCATATTTGCACTTTACACACAAAGGAGAGAAAAATACAGTACTTCTCTTTATTAAGAAAAAAGTAAGGAAAAATTATTTTTCCCTTAAAACTGACTCTTTAAATTCTATGCGTCAGTTTCCTGGTCATTAGATTCACAGACGTTTATGAAGTTTTAAGATAACTGAACTATAAGTCTGTAGTTTGAGCAGTTAAACATTAATTTCTCAAGAGAAAGTATGTTTCTCTGTAATTAATTATCTTCCTTTTTTTACATCCAGCAAATAAAGCTGCAGCATCATTAAAACCCATCCTGGGCACAGACAAACTCATAAATCATAAATACGGTCTAAATAAGTAGCCTAAAGCCATATTCTAGTAAAAGTTCTGCTATTGGAGTTTAATAATTGTAGGTTCTAAAAGGTCATGGATTCGCACACTTAATTAACTTTCCTGGTGATTCTTGACTTTTATTTAATTTCTTGAATCTCAAACAATCCAGAGACACGTGTTTGTGCATGTTTGCATCATGTATGGAAACTAGGCTTCAAAGCATCATTTTTGCACCCTGTGTTTTTACAGTGTGTTGAACCTATAGCAGATTAGCTCCACGCTTAAAAGTAAAAAAAAAAAAAAAGTACAAAAATGGACAAAAGTATTTTTGATAAGAAGTCTGATCATCACACCAACAATGGCATTGCGTTCAAATACATAGACTTTATTATGAAGTTGAAAGTGACCATTCTGTCATATGTGAACACACCACAGAACACAGTGTGAACAGCATGAAATTCAACCCTGTCACCAAGTGAAGTAGTGGGCAGCGAGGAACACAGCAGAATGTGGGGGCGATACCTTGCTCAGGGTACCTCAGAAGTAGCAGTCTTGGGAATCAAACCCACAACCTTCTGATTGCAGGGCGAACACCCTAACCACTATGCTACCAGCCGCCCCTTTGCAGCTCTAACAGCTTCCACTCTTCTCTGAAGGCTTTCCACAAGATTTTTGGTTTTCTGTGTGAATCTGTGTCCATTCATTCTGTAGCATTTATGAGGTCAGATACTGATGTTGGACGATAAGGTCTGGATCACAATCTCTGTTCCAGTTCATCCCAAAGGTGCTTGATGGGGTTGAGGTCAGGGCTCTGTGTGACCAGTCAAGTTCTTCCACACTGAACTCCTCCAGCATGTCTTTATGGAG